>CAUOFW020001914.1:721765-742926 GCA_963454935.2 Ilex paraguariensis
CCAAATCACATTCGAACGTCCCCTTGCAGACTGCCTGCAGAGTAGTTGATTCCCATGGGCGACAAACACTATTCACTCATCTTTACTTATCTCCAACCCCTTGCCCTTCCTTACCTATAAATACTCCCATGTTGGGAGCTTAAAGGGGCATTCTTCTTCTTGTAGAGTAAAGGGGGAGCAATCCTTTTTCTTGTAAAGTAAGAGAGTGTTTAGTAATCTAGTTCTTGAACATTCATGTTTATGTTTTCATTTTGCACTTATATCAACCATGATGGAGGCTTAGACTCCCCTTATAGTTGAAGTCTTTTATTTACTTCTGCTAAGTCTTTACATTCATGTTGTAACCATGATAGAGGCTTAGACTCCCCTTGTAGTTGTACTTGCTTTTATTTACAAAGTATCAAGAGAGATAGTTCATCTTTTCGTTGTGGTGAAAACCCTTCAAAAGTAACTAGCTTTCTTCTACTTTTATTGTTCATGCATTTCACTTCCATTGCTTGAGCATTCTTCCTTCTTAGAAGAGTGAAACTCTTCCACTTTTCTAGAGCTTTACCAAAGCCGTGAAGGGTGGAAAGTGATTCACTTATTCTTCATTGAAGATAAGCTCTTTGTTTAGTTTGCTTCACTTAGTATCTCCTCTACCTAGAGGAATGAGTAGCATTCACTTTTCTAGTTTTGTCAAGGCCATGAAAAGTGAGTAGTTCCTCATTCACTCTTTAATAAGAGGTGATGAATATGTAAAGATTATCCGAAAGCTATGTTTGTGCAACTTCTTCATGCTTCAATGGTTTATACTCCACATGTTCATTGGGCGATTGAATGTACCTAGCAAAGATTGAGGTAATTTGTATAACCCAAGGCTCTATCTATGATACGGATGACTCCTGCATAGAAAGGTTCATTTGTTNGAGGTATTTTGTATAACCAAGGGCTTCTTCTATGATACAAATGACTCTTGTATAGAAAGACCCGTTGGTTCAAGGCAAGAACCCCGGCTCTTCATAACAATCATTCAATCTCCACCATTATTGCATTTTATTCAAAGAATGAACCCTTAATTCCATGATTGGATGCCTTGTAGAAACACTTGCTTGTTTGTAGACGGGTTAAGTCTCAGAACATACAATTCTTGTAAACTTCTAGAAAGGTTTCGAAATCATGTGTTTAATTTTCACAATCCATCTTTATATTCTAATTAACTTGTTGTTGACATGGGAGTTAAAGGGTGACTGTTACATTTTGAGAATCTTATATTTTGTCTAAAAACCTCTTGAAAAGAATCTTCTATTATATTCAAGAAACCTCACCACTCCAAACTCTCGAAATTTTCAGTTACTTGGTCTCTATTATTGCTTACTTCAAAACACTAATCATAGTTCCCTATAGATTCGACTCCAGACTTAACCGGATTATTACTACAACTTGACCACCTGCACTTGGGTGTACACATTTCGGATCAAGTCAGCAACAGCGGGGGTGGTGCTGGGGTGGTGTTGGTGGTTTGATGTGGCAAAGGTGGTAGTGGTGGTGGTGATGGTGATGTTGGTAGTGGTGGGATGGCGGCGACGGTGGTGGTGGTGGTAGTGGTAATGGGAGTGGTGATAGTAATAATGATGGTGGTGGGTCAGTTCCAAACATTACCTTTTTTAAAAAAATAAAGTATTTATGAGAAGTTATAAATTCTAAAAGTACTTTAAAAAAGTCTACTCAAGCACACTCTTAGGGCCCTATTTTACCTATTAAATTTAAGAGATTAATATTAGCCGTCAGATTAAATTTAAAATTTAAAGATATCTTAACTGCGAAAAATAAAAATTATTTTGTTTATCTTTTGAGATTAGAATTTTATTGTACGTTATTATATACATTAGTTATTGTCCGTGTTTGAAATCACTGAGTAATAAAAAATGGTCAACATTAAATATATTTGTATTTACACCCAAAATTAAATCACAATTATAGAGGAAAGAGAAAGGAATTTAAGCATCAGTTATAGTTGGTTGAGTAGTGGTAATGGTGGTGGTGAAATACGATGATGATTTTGGTGCGTGGTAACGACCGTGATGATGGTGATAGCCATGAGTGGCAAAGGTGATGGTTGTGATGGGTTTTGTGTGACAATGGTGGTAGTGGTAGTCATAAGTGGTGGTGGTGGTAGTCATAAGTAATGACAATTGTGGTGGTGGATATAGGTGGTGGTGGGCGACGATGATGGTAATTTGTAGTGGTGGTGGTGAGGCGACGACAATGGCGGTGGTGGTGGTAGGTTATGGTGGTGGGCGATGACGTTCGTAGTGATGGTGGTCAACACAGGTGCTTTTGGGCGATAGTCTAATGGCTAGTGGTGAATGGTCGTGGTGATGGGCAACGATGTTAATGAGATTATTGTGGTAATGATAATAAATATAAGAATAAGATGACAATAGTAGTGGATAGTGACGGTGGACAATGATGGTAGCAATTGGTGGTGGGTGGTGATGGTGGTAGTGGTGGAGACAGTGGTGTTGGTGGCGGCAACGACGGGGGTAACAACGACAATGGTGGTGGTGGGAGTGGCGTGGTAGTGATAGTGGTGATGGTAGGGGGTGTTGGTAGTGGGAATGCTAGTCGTGGGGTGGTGATGTTGGTGGGGTGGCGACAGTGATACTGGAGCAATGATGGTGGTAGTTTTTGTGGCAGAGGTTATACTAGGTTGGTGATGGTAGTGGTGATGGTGGTAGGGGGTGGTGGGTAGTGATGATTGTGGGGCGATGGGTGTGATGGTGGTGGTAGGGTAACGACAGTAATGGTGGCGATTACGATAATGGTGATAGTTGTTGTAACAGAGGTGGTGGTGGAATGATGAAGACGGTAGTAGTGGTGGTGGTGGTGGTGCTGGTGTTGGTTGGGCGGTGGGGGTGATAGGGATGGTGGTTGTAGTAATGGTGGTGGGGTGCTTATAAAAACTATTTTTTTCTTAAAATTTTTTTGAAAAATTATAAGTTTTAAAAACATTCCTAAAAAGTCACCTCAAATATACTATTCGGATCTATACTTTTTCTTATTAAATTTTAGATGTAAATATTAGTCGTTAGATTAATTTTAAAATAAANATGGGGTGCTTATAAAAACTATTTTTTTCTTAAAATTTTTTTGAAAAATTATAAGTTTTAAAAACATTCTTAAAAAGTCACCTCAAATACACTATTCGGATCTATATTTTTTCTTATTAAATTTTAGATGTAAATATTAGTCGTTAGATTAATTTTAAAATAAAATTTAAAAAGATTTTAACTACAAAAAATAAAATTATTTTTTTTTACCTTGTAAAATTTAAATTGTATTATAGATATTTTTATAGAAAATACGATATTATCGCAGCAACACGATTCATGTATCTGCTCTCTTTTCTTTTCTTTTGTTCCTCTCCCCGTGATATATATATATATATACATTCCTTCCATCTCTCTTGCCCTCTCTCCCCTCTCTCTCTCTCTCTCTCTCTCTGGTTCCCCCACCATCTCTCTCTCTCTAACACCACCATGGACGATTCACCAACNATCTCTCTTGCCCTCTCTCTCTCTCTCTCTCTTTCTCTGGTTCCCCCACCATCTCTCTCTCTCTAACACCACCATGGACGATTCACCAACAGCATTACCCATAACAAAAACGTACTTATCATTAAAACCCAACAACAGCATCAATAACAAAAGCCAAATGCCAGAGTTGAAGAAAAGCTTATTCTCTCCTTCATTCAGGGCATTATCATGCAAGACTCGGAGATCAATGGCATTGGCTTATGTTTTCACCTTCATTTGCGTGGCATGCACCGTCTTCTTTGTCTTCAACAACCCTTCTACGAACCATTCCTCCATTTGGTTCACAAATATCCTTAAAAACAGGTCCCAGTTTTCTTCCTTTTTCTCTCACTACTTTTTCCCAAATAATACCTCCCAAAACCCATTTATTCCAAACCAATTTTCCCGGAAAAATAATGGGTTTTCCGGGAAAATTAATAGTTCCTATATTTCTCCAAATGGGTCTGCAGTTTCTTACGGTGAAAATGGTGATAATATAGAAGGGGTTAGACCAAATGCAATGTCGAACCATACAGGTTTATTGAATAGAGAGAGTGATGGAGCTGAAGGTTCATCAATTAAGAAGAAGAGAAAAGATAATTGGTTGAAAATACTGGATCGTTGTGACATTTTTTATGGAAGATGGGTGAGGGATGATGTGAACCCCTTATATGAAGCTGGTTCATGTCCTCACATANTTCATCAATTAAGAAGAAGAGAAAAGATAATTGGTTGAAAATTCTGGATCGTTGTGACATTTTTTATGGGAGATGGGTGAGGGATGATGTGAACCCCTTATATGAAGCTGGTTCATGTCCTCACATAGACGAGCCCTTCAATTGTTTTCTTAATGGAAGGCGCGATAATGCTTACGAGAAGTTCAGATGGCAGCCTAAACATTGCAACTTACCAAGGTAGTGAAAATAGCAGAGTTTTATGTTCATTCTGTTATAGGTACATTTTGTGAATATGCGTTTCTGGGTGTTTTGTGTAGTGAGATTGGATTAATTGAACTTGTTTTGCAGGTTGAGTGGTGGGACTTTGTTGGCATTATTGAGAGGGAAGAGGTTAGTGTATGTGGGTGATTCTTTGAATAGGAATATGTGGGAATCAATGGTTTGCCTGCTTAGAAATTCAGTGCAAGATAAGAGCAGAGTCTATGAAGCTTCTGGCAGACAGGAATTTCGGACAGAGGGTTCGTACTCTTTTGTATTCACGGTATGTTATTGCAGTTGATTTCCATTTTGTATAGATTTTTCCATGATTTGATCAATATTGCTTTAGTAGTTTTACTCATTATGCTTTGAAAGTGAATTTCAAATTATATTAGGATTCATCAGTGCAAGAAGCAATTACAAGATGCTAGCGGAATACTGCATTAGTTTTTTCATCAATTTGATTTTCTTTTGTTATGCTAACTTTGCTGATTTTGGATTGATTAGGATTATAATTGTTCAGTGGAGTTCTTTCGATCTCCATTTTTGGTTCAAGAATGGGAGATGCCGGAAACGAATGGATCAGCTGGATCAACGAAGGAAACACTTCGGCTTGATCTGGTTGAGAGATCATCTGATAAATACAAAACCGCAGATGTCCTTGTCTTTAACACAGGCCACTGGTGGACTCATGAGAAAACATCTGCCGGGTATTCCTGTCTATATCTACCTATCAACCCATCTATCTTGATGAATGAATATGAAGGACGTCTCATTTTGGATTTCATTCTTCTAGTTACTAAACTATGATCTTGAAACTTAATGGAAATTTGTAGGAAGGGTTACTACCAAGAAGGTAGCCATATTTATGGTGAATTGAATGTTGTTGAGGCATTCCGGAAAGCTATGACAACATGGGCAAGATGGATTGAAGCCAATGTAGATCCCGTGAAGACCCTCGTTATCTTTAGAGGATATTCAGTCTCCCATTTTAGGTAAATGAAACACGTTTGGTCCTTTTGAATTTAGAAATAGATTGTGCAAAACTTAGAAGCTCATGGATTTTTTTTAATTTTTTTTTGTGATTCTTGTTCTATTTACAGTGGTGGAGAGTGGTATTCTGGTGGGAAATGTGATAACGAGACTGAACCAATCGACAATGACAGAGATCTATCACCATCACTCTATCCTCCAATAATGGGAATGTTGGAACGGGTGCTACAGGGGATGAAGACACCAGTCTTCTATTTAAACATTACAACGATGACAGATTATCGCAAGGATGCACACCCATCAGTTTACAGGAGGCCAAATTTAACAGAGGAGGAGAGACAATCACTATTGAGGTACCAGGATTGCAGCCACTGGTGCCTTCCCGGTGTCCCTGATACGTGGAATGAACTGGTATATTCTCAAATCTTGAAACATGATCACAAGCAACAACAACATCGTCATCAACAACAACAACAACAACAACAACAAAAACGACAGCATGCAGCAGAAAAAAGGAAAGGTAAACTGGAAAATACAGCTTTGTAATACACATGGATAACACCACTGCAGATCAATTAATGTCTCTGTAATACTAGTTTTTCTTGATGAAAAACAAGAAAAGAACTGGAGAAGATCTAAGGAATGGTGTTGTTTTAGAATGAAGGGGGTTGTGTTGAGTGGGTAAGAGATGTAACAAAGGGGAAGGCATAGAGGTGAGGAACTTGGTTTCATTTCATTGATGGGATGTTTGCCCCATTTCTTATGATATTGCTTATTTAATGACAATGTAATGATTATGCTTCCAAATCGTAATAATCATATGGTGACTATTCTTCGCCATTAGAACACAAGAAAACATTGTCAATGTTTCTTTTTTATACTCTTACCTCTTAGCTCCCACTAAAGGGATTTTTTTTCTTGCTGGCACAAAAAAAAAAAAAAACAACATGATTGCATTTGGTGGCAGAATCATCTCTACATTTTTTTCTTCACGTGTTTGTAAATTTAATTGAATTTTGGCTATTGTATACCTCGACCAATCACATTTGAAATTTGCTGATGACATGCATCGCTTATTGCTGAATTCTGGAAAAACATATTTCTTCATGAATATATGGTCAATTTTTAATTTCCAGCTACCATTTTCTAATATTTGTCAATGATACAAACATGTTGCCTGAACAGTACGAAGATCTAGCAAGATGATATGTTCATTTTTGCTGAAAATCAAAGGTTAAAATGATCCTTGTAGAACAATGGAGGAATCTGGCAGTTTTTGGTTATTACTTTCTGCATTGTTATCCCAAAATTTGAAAAAGATCATACAAATTGGCCAAGAGGTTCAGGTTGTAAAGAATTGGATATGGTCCAGAAGAAACAGAAAAAAGCCTTTTTCCTATCACCCAGTTTTCTTCGATGGGAGGGTAGATATGGCACTTTGGTTCAATGTATAGATTATAGATGGGAACCTTTCTTCCTCTCCAATAGCTGTAATATCGTTTAAGAAATATTTGCTTGAAGATTGCGAATCTCTACAGTACAGTCTACAGGATTGCAGACATTGCTGGCTCCATGGCTTCCCTGATGCGTGGATTAAGTCCTTTATGCTTGGCTCTTGATACATCACAGAAAAGAGGTTCCCGGTAGAATATACTTGAATTCCTATGTGCAAATATAAAATTATGAAGAAAAAACATAATTGCATATGGTTATGCGAGAGGGTATAGTGATGGGCATTCTGGTGTTAAGTTTTTGGATTTCTGCCATCTATGAATTTACCCTTGGTATCTACCTGCCATATTTATATAAGTCTTTTGCCTTAAGGATTGTAAGTTTCTTATATAATAATATTACTTACAACATCAATTTTATGATATAAGAGTATGGGCTGAAACTTTATATCTCTGTTTTCATGATTGGAGCATCAAAGTTGATTTCTTTATCTTATAATAGGAAAATATGAGCTAAAAATTTATATCTTTGCTCCTTATTTTTTCCTTTATTGTTAGCCTCTTAATTCTGTTTCCAGTACATAACTCATTAGTCAGCTGATGTCTAGCTTTGTTTGCACCTTCTGGTTAATTTCTTCAAGCTAAATCATGTGCGAGTGAACTTCTTTCATGCATGANCTCTTTGCTCCTTAGTTTTTCCTTTATTGTTAGCCTCTTAATTCTGTTTCCAGTCATAACTCATTAGTCAGCTGATGTCTAGCTTTGTTTGCAACTTCTGGTTAATTTCTTCAAGCTAAATCATGTGCGAGTGAACTTCTTTCATGCATGAATCGGTATAACTTCATAGTGCTCCATGCTGGCAGAATATACATTATTTGCCTTGTCTTTTTTGTTTTCATTTTATTTTTTGTGTAATGTTTTCTGTCTTATCTTAGTAACTTATATCAACTTTCCTGAAATGTGTCCTAGAATGCGCGATTAATTTTTTTTACCATTTTCTTAGAAGTCGTCTATCTCAAAAAGTGAGGTTTTATTTGATAGGACCATATTTTTTATCAACATTTAATTAGATTTTTCTTCCCACAATTAAGCTAGAAAGGGCCCCTGTAAGTTAGCAGCATGGCTTTATTTTTTTGCAAGTATACAGCTCTGATGATTGTGAGCTGTAGCTGCNAAAGGGCCCCTGTAAGTTAGCATGGCTTTATTTTTTTGCAAGTATACAGCTCTGATGATTGTGAGCTGTAGCTGCCTGGATCGTTTCTTACATTTTGAACCATCTTCATGTTCTTCGTCTGTCTGGGTTGCAGTGGCTAGGATATAATCAGAGATATTGCTTTTCCATCCTTTTTTCTTGTTTTTGGTTTTCCTGCTTCAAACAAAGTAATGCTTGCTTTTTCAAAGGTTCAGTTCATATATTCAGATTGTAAAAGTAAATTTATCAGATCATAAATATCGGTTTCAGAGACTTAAGATCTGAGAAAAATATCTCAGGTCGTACTTGTTATCTCACTCATTTGCTGTCTACCTTCCCACCCTTACCCTTAATATTTGGTTTTCTTTTGGAGAAAACAAGGTATCTGTAAGAACATAATCTATAAGGATGAAATTACCTTTATAATATGTGTGTATGAGTGGAGATATTATTCTCAGATCTTAATTCTTTGAAGGCAACCCTCCCTCATTCACTGGCTGATTGATCTCTGGAATCTGGATTGCTTCCCATGTGCTGGTTCATTTAATTGAAGCTTGTCTCAAGATTCTCCAGTTTGCTCAGTTGAATTTAATTATTTTTCTTTTCAGCATGAGAATTTGAAGAAACGACAGATACTAAGGTTTGATTTTGCATTAGATTTTTATAATTCATCATTAATCCATGCTGATTTTCCAGAAATTTCAGCACAAATTTCTGTCAGATTANTACTAAGGTTTGATTTTGCATTAGATTTTTATAACTCATCATTAATCCATGCTGATTTTCCAGAAATTTCAGCACAAATTTCTGTCAGATTATTCTGTGCATTTTTAAGAAGAGAATCCAATTGACTGCGTGAGTATAAAGAGTATTTTCTCNTATTCTGTGCATTTTTAAGAAGAGAATCCAATTGACTGCGTGAGTATAAAGAGTATTTTCTCTGTCTAGAAAGTTTTGTCAATTAGAGCACTTAGCTACAGATATTTGAATCGCATACTCAAATATGAAAAAATAATAATTTGCTGGTAAAAAAACTTTCAATTCAAGTTTTGCACTGGTATTAAGGCTGAAGGAAACGACCATGTTATGCTAGTATAATTAATCATGTGAAGTATTCAATTCTTCCAGCTAGTATTGGTTTGAGTTTCTAGAGTCTTGAGGTTTATATGCTTTATGCTGTCTTCCTAAACCATGCTGAAGTCCAGCTATAGATTGATTGACTCACGAATGAGCAGGGATTACATAAGTTGGTAACAGCCATGTATTTAGTTGCTTTTGTTCATAATCAAAAGTACATCTTTATTGAAGGAATGTGTGTGCACATTGGAAGCTATGACTTTTAATTACTCTATTGACTATTCAGATTGTAGAGTGGATCCATGATCTTTGCATTTGGACACTTGTATGCAAATTCCTTATGATTTTTATGATTGTTGGATGACCCTTTTATTCTCTTTTCATTCTTAACTATATATATTATAATAATTACTGATGGGTCAAGCCTAAAATAGCCCAATCTATGTGCACAGTCCAAATCTCAATTGAGAAGCTCAACCTTATTTAAAGATCCACCAAGCCCAACATAGCCCAAGATCAAGTTAGACTCTTTGCTTAACCACGTCATCAAGGGGGAGAGCATGAAATGCCTTATCTGCACGCCGAAGGAAACGGTCCACCCTTACCATATGTTTGACTGCATCTCATAGAGAGTTCCTCAACCACCTCGCTCGTTGAGAAGGGATCGCGAGCTCCATCGAAATGGTTGCTTAGTCATTGAAGAGTAGCCCCAATCTGTTAGAGGGCCACTATAAATTGCACGTCCTACCAACACATGGAAAAACACACTGATTACCTGGGCATCACACTTTCCTTGAGCACGACTCTCTCTTCTCCTTCAAAACTTGTACTCTCTGCCCCCCACTCCCTTGAGTTAATAAAATACCCTGCAACTAAAAGCCATTGAAGAGTGAACGTAAGTCAAGCTGACTGAACCACTATAAATTGTCTGTGTCTCTCTATCTCCCATTATTAATTTTCTTGCATTTATTATTCACACTTGACAGGTGGTGTGCAAAACCATATTGGGCATCATCAGTTTGGCATCGTCTGTGGAAAGAAGACAAAATTCTCAATCCTGAACATTCCATCCACTGAACCAATCCGATCACTACCTGATCCATGAACCAACACGAAGACAGTCCACCGTGAGAGGAGGAGGTTACTCCTCCACCAGCCAACCCTGTTCCGAATGCTCCAGCTCCGAATCCCCAACAAATGTTGGAGAACATGTAGCAGCTGGTGGGCCAAAACCAACAACTGCTGCAACTCATGTTTGCTGGACAAGGAGGAACACAACTTGGAGGTGCACAACATGGAGGACCCCAAGGAGCTCCACGCCTAGGCGCCCCCTTGGGAGTCCCCTTGGGCGCCCCACTCAAGGGAGCACAACATGAGGGAGTTCCACCTCCCTCTCCTCTTGCTTCCCATAGAGAGGACCCTCATCTCTAGGAGGATGAGGGCGAGAACCAAAACATCGAGCATGGAAGTCATTTTCATGATCATTCCAGAGGAGCTCCCAATCATTGGGACGAGAAAATCAAGAAAGTACAAAATCAACTAGGTGATGTCTTCAACGCCATGAAGGCACAGGGATCCGAGACTGTAGACCACCTGGTAAGGCGTATGGATACTCCTTCAAGCATGATGTAGCGAATTACCCCCTCCCTCAAAAGTTCAAAATGCCATCTGTGGAGACCTTTGATGGAACAAAGGATCCACTAGACCACCTCGACACTTCCAAGACTTTGATGCAGTTGCACAACGTACCAGACGAAATCATGTACAGGGCATTCCAATCACATTGAAGGGGTCTGCCCGACAATGGTTTGCTAAGCTCTCCCCCGCCTCCATTGCCTCATTCGTTTCACATTTTATTTGAAGGCGTCGCCACTAGAAGCCTGTTACGCACTTTCTTAGTATAAAGCAGGACTGCGAGGAGAGCCTGAGGAGTTACCTCACTCGTTTTAATGAGGAGGTACTCCAAGTTGATGAACCCGACGACAAGGTGACGATGACCGCTTTCTTGGGTGGCCTCCCTTCATCAAGCTTCCTGTTCTCAGCGATGAAGCGCCCATCGAAGAGCATGACAGAGCTACTAGCCAAGGCCCAAAATTACATGAATACGGAAGATATCACAAGGGCCAGGCAAGGTGAATCCTACAGAGCAGGGAAGAAGAGGAAGGAAAGGGAGAGGGACGATAAAACAGAGACTAGCAACAAGCGTGACAGAACAGAGAGAGTCCATGTCAAGGACCGGCTAGGTCCTGCTCCTCAGAGGGACCGTCAACCCTTCACTTCCCTCAATGCTGCTGTGGGACACATCTTATTTCACATCCAGGATGACCCCGCGATAAAGTGGCCTGGAAAAATGAAGTCTCCTCCAAATCGTAGAAATCCTAACAAGTATTACCGCTTCCTTCGCAACCACGGGCATGACACCGATGACTGCTATGACCTAAAAAGACAAATTGAGGAGCTCATCCAGCATGGTCACTTACGCTAGTATGTTGCTGGAAGGGAATGAGCACCACAACGTCACAATCAAGAAGATTAACAGCATGGGAGAGATACACACCATCTCAGGAGGACTAGCAGGAGGGGGAAAGTCACTTTCTGCAATGAAGGCGCACGCCAGAAAGGCAAGGCATGTCGACAAGATGCGCCCATCTAAGGTGCTGAAGCAGGACAGCGACGAAGTCATATCTTTCTCAGATAAGGACCTAGAGGGAATTCAGCACCCTTATGACGACCCCATGGTGCTCACCATGACAGTGGCCAATTTTAATGTTCGCAGGATCTTGGTAGATAGTGGTAGCTCTGCGGATATCCTATTCGTAGAGGCTTATGATAAGCTCAACCTAGGCAGGGAGAGGTTGCAGCTTATCAGGTCACCTCTCATTGGATTCTTAGGGGAGAAGGTGTATCCCCTTGGGTCCATCACACTTCCTGTCACCGCCAGAATAACACTCCAAAGCTCCACAGTTGTGGTCAATTTCCTGGTAATAGAGTGCCTGTCAACCTACAACATCATATTAGGGCGGCCAGCTCTTAACACACTGAGAGATGTGCCCTCCACATATCATCTCGTTCTTTATTTTTCAACCTCAAATGGAGTCGGAGAGGTCAGAGGACACTAGGTAGCAGCCAGAGAGTGCTATGTCTCCTTTATGAAGGCTAAGAAGCCCCAAGAAGCATTACAGGTTGAGGTCCTTGACCCAAGGGATGACTCCACTACAGAAAGAGGAGAACCAGTTGAGGAGCTCACCCTTGTGGTCTTGGATGAGGAACATCCAGACAGAAGAATTTACATTGGCTCTTCCCTTTCTAAAGATCTGGCTAGCCTGCTAATAGATTTTTTGAAACACAACATGGACGTCTTTGCATGGTCACATAAGGACCTTGAGGGCATCGACCTAGAAGTGGCCACACACCGTCTCAATGTTGATCCACGTTACAAGCCTGTTCGCCAAAAGTTAAGGGGAGCCTCCACTGAAAGGGCCCAAGCTATGGACAAGGAGGTTGAAAAGCTAATAGATAACGGGGTAGTTAAAGAAGTAACATATCCTGAATGGCTCTCCAACGTGGTAATGGTCACTAAGGCTAATAGAAAGTGGCGCCTCTGCGTCAACTTCACAGAACTCAACAAGGCGTGCCTAAAAGATAGTTACCCATTGCTGCGAATTGACCTCCTCATCGACGCTACCGCGGGGCAGAAGTTGCTCACTTTCCTGGATGCATACTCTGGGTACAACCAGATTAGCATGTATCCCCCAGACTAGGAGAAGACATCATTCATCACGCCAAAGGGGACATACTACTACAGGATCATGCCCTTTGGACTAAAGAACGCAAGAACAACCTATCAACGGNTAGGAGAAGACATCATTGATCACGCCAAAGGGGACATACTACTACAGGATCATGCCCTTTGGACTAAAGAACGCAGGAGCAACCTATCAACGACTGGTGAACAAGATGTTCTAGTTTCAGATCGGGCAAGGAGGTATACGTGGATGACATGCTGGTGAAAAGTCTTGTGGCAGTGGACTACACTGATCACCTCCAAGAAACTTTCAATGTTCTGAGGTCCTATCACATGAAGCTCAACCCTAAGAAGTGCGCCTTTGGTGTGGGGTCAGACAAATTCTTGGGCTTTATGGTTGACTAGAGGGGAATTGAGGTGAATCTTGAAAAGATCAAAGCCATCCTCGACATGAAGTCACTCTCCTCAACCAAGGAGCTCTAGCGCCTCCATGGGAGAATCGCAGCACTAAATAGGTTTGTCTCCAAGTCTGCAGACAAATGTCTCCCTTTCTTCAAGACTCTCCGAAAGGCCTTTGAGTGAAAACCTGAGGCAGAGAAGACCTTTCAAAGGCTCAAAGCCTACCTGGTAGCACCTCCCTTCCTGTCACATGCCACTCCGGGAGAAGCTCTCCATCTATACCTTTCTGCTTCCTCATCAACAGTAAGCTCAGTGCTCGTCAAAAATGATAATGGAGTGCAGAAGACAATCTATTACGTGAGCAGGGCATACCGGGGGGTAGAGGTCAAATATTCGACACTAGAAAAACTGGCACTCGCTCTTGTCACGACGGTGAGACGACTACGACACTACTTCCAGAGCCATTGTATAGTGGTCATCACAGACTAACCTCTTAAAAGAGTCTTGGAAAAACCAGACGTATCTGGTAGACTTCTTAAATAGGCAGTGGAACTCGGGGAGTTCTACATTCAGTACCAACTCAGGACAACCATCAAAACACAAGCCCTAGCAGATTTCATTGCCGAACTCACACCAATAGAAAAGGGGAACAATGAGGATGCCCAGATGCCCAACGGAGACACCAAGAAGCCTAGCAAAGATCCTCAAGCAGGCGCTCAGGTTAGTTCAGGTGCCTAGGTCTCCTCCCTAGGAGCCTAAACAACCTTCCCTGATGATCAGGCATCCCAAGTTGCACCTCCAGCTCCTGTATCCCAGGCTGCACCTCAAGTCCCTAGTTCCCAGATGGCTTCACCAGATGACCAGTGTTCCATTTCAATTCCAAACCCTCCACTCCTCTATTTTGGAAACTCTACGTAGATGGCTCCTTGACTAGTGAAGGAGGAGGAGCGGGCCTAATCTTGATCAGCCCAGATGACACCACTCTCAGGTATGCGGTGAAGCTCCACTTTATTGCTTCCAACAATGAGGCGGAGTATGAAGCCCTCCTTTCTGGATTGAGATTAGAGGTGGAAATGGAAGCTCAATACCTTGCCACCTACAATGACTTTCAGCTGATAGTTAATCAAGTGAGGGGTGAGTTCGAAGCCAAAGGAGCCAAGATGCAAGAGTACCTTAGTATGACAAGAAGCATGATCACAAAGTTCCACTACTTCCAGATAAATCACATCCCCAGAGAAGATAATATGGCCGCCGATGCACTTGCAAAGCTCGCTTCATCCATGGAANTTGTGAGAGGCATGATCGCAAAGTTCCACTACTTCCAGATAAACCACATCCTCAAAGAAGATAATATGGTCGCCGATGCACTCGCAAAGCTCTCTTCATCCATGGAAGTCTCATCAGGGGAACCAGAATTAGTTGGTCACCAGTTCGAGCCGAGCAGGATGGACATGGAGGCCACAAATATTAACTGTGTATCTACTGAGTCAAGCTGGATGACCCCAATCAGGGCATACCTCCAAGAAAGTGTGCTGCCAAATGACCCCCTAGAGGCTAGGAAGCTAAGGATAAGAGCCTCCAAGTTCGCCATCTTGCAGGACACTCTGTACAAGAAAGGCTATTCCTTGCCATTGTTGCGGTGCCTTTCACCTGAAGAAGCTCACTATGCCTTGTGGGAAATCCACGAAGGGATTTGTGGGAACTATTCTGAAGGGCACTCCCTTGCCCACAAGGCGCTCAGGCAAGGCTATTTCTAGCCTACCATGATAAGGGACGCCCAGGAGTTCTCCAAGAAGTGCAACAAGTGTCAACGTTTTGCGACTGTGCCTAGGCAACCACCCGAAGAGTTAACAACCATTTCAAGTCCATGACCTTTCTCCAAGTGGGGCATAGACATCCTAGGCCCCTTGCCCCTCAGCAAAGGGCAGTGCAAGTTCGTGGTGGTGGTAGTCGACTGTTTTACCAAGTGGTCAGAAGCTAAACCCTTAGCAAAAATCACAGACACAAAGGTCAAAGATTTTATCGGGAAGAGCCTGATCTGTCGCTTTGGGATTCCTCATGCCATTGTCAGCGACAACGCCAAGCAGTTCGACAACAAGCTACTAAACTCCTTCTGTTTTGACCTTCAGATAAAACAATCGCACTCCAGCCCGGCACACCCGCAGGCAAATGGACAAGCAGAGGTCATGGTAAGAATGGTGCTATGCAACTTAAAAACAAGGTTTGAAAAAGCAAAGGGCCTTTGGGTAAAGGAGCTACCAGGCGTACTGTGGGCCTATCGAACCACACCAAAAACCCCTACTAGAGAGATCCCTTTTTCCCTCGCCTTTGGAAATGAGGCGGTCATCCCTGTGGAGATAGGGGTACACTCTCTAATGGTCCAGCACCATAACTTCATCACCAATGAGGGGATTTGGTCCTCAACAAAGTACTACAATTCTAGGGTGAAGCCTCGTTCCTTCCAACCAGGGGATTTGGTCCTCAAGAAAGTAATCCTCGTCACAAAGGATGCACGCAAAGGGAAGTTGGGACCAAATTGGAAAGGACCCTACCGCGTAACAGAAATAGTGAGGCCAGACACCTACAAGATCCAGAATTCTGAGGGAAAAGTCTTACTCCATTCATGGAATGCATAACACTTGAAGAGGTATTATCAATGACACCTTGAGAGCATCAAAGTAGTAGAAGTTGAGAGACTTGATTTGATTTTTAGGGGCGTTACCCAATATTCAATGTACTTTTTCGGGAATTATTACCCAATTTTACTTTTTATAAGCAATAAATCAATAAAATTTTCTACACTATTTACTCCNGTCTGTTGCTTTGGGATTCCTCATGCCATTGTCAGCGACAACGCCAAGCAGTTCGACAAAAAGCTACTAAACTCCTTCTGTTCTGACCTTTAGATAAAACAATCGCACTCCAGCCCGACACACCCGCAGGCAAATGGACAAGCAGAGGTCATGGTAAGAATGGTGCTATGCAACTTAAAAACAAGGCTTGAAAAAGTAAAGGGCCTTTGGGTAGAGGAGCTACCAGGCGTACTGTGGGCCTATTGAACCACACCAAAAACCCCTACTGGGGAGATCTCTTTTTCCCTCGCCTTTGAAAATGAGGCGGTCATCCCTGTGGAGATAGGGGTACACTCTCTAATGGTCCAGCACCATAACTTCATCACCAACGAGGGGATTTGGTCCTCAACAAAGTACTACAATTCGAGGGTGAAGCCTCGTTCCTTCCAACCAGGGGATTTGGTCCTCAAGAAAGTAATCCTCGTCACAAAGGATGCACGCAAAGGGAAGTTGAGACCAAATTGGAAAAGAACCTACCGCGTAACAGAAGTAGCGAGGCCAGACACCTACAAGATCCAGAATTCTGAGGGAAAAAGTCTTACTCCATTCATGGAATGCATAACACTTGAAGAGGTATTATCAATGACACCTTGAGAGCATCAAAGTAGTAGAAGTTGAGACTTGATTTGATTTTTAGGGGCGTTACCCAATATTCAATGTACTTTTTCGGGAATTATTACCCAATATTGCTTTTTATAAGCAATAAATCAATAAAATTTTCTACACTATTTACTCCAAAAAGATCTTTTAAATTTCATTTCAAAGGAGTATCAGTACAAAAATAAGGCCAAATATCGTCTTTAAAAAAAAAAAATCAAAAGTCCTAAACACTCTAACTGCTCTCACGGTCATCCTCCACCTCCCCCTTGTCATCATCAACATCATCAGATCCCCCCTTATCACTGTCGTCAATGGGCACGAAACGTGAGAAGTCAATTCCAGGGAAAGCGGTTGAAACCTTCCCTCGGAGATCCTCGAAACCATCAATGAAAGCATCTGCGAGGTCATTCTCCAAGTCTTCTTCGGCACGGGAAACTCTCTCCCAAACAGCCTTTAACTTTGTCTCGGCAACAGCAGCCTCTCTAAGTATGGCCCCCCCAAGGGCCTTTGCAAGCTCAGCCTCCCTGAGTGTATTCCTCTCGAGGATCGCTAGAAGCTCAGCCTTAAGCTTAGTTGCCCTCTCATGGGCCGCATTAAGCTCACCATTCCTGAGCGCGTCCCTCGCACGGGTCACCAAAAGCTCAGACTCAAAATTGGAAGCCCTTTCATGAGCCGCCACAAGCTCACCCTCCCGGAGTGCGTCCCTTTCACGGGTTGCCAAAAGTTCAGAATCAAGCTTGACAATCCTCCCCTAAGCGGTAAGAAGCTCCCTTTGCACAAGGCTGAGATCCAACTTCAGCTTGTCCTAATTGTAGGCCCTCAAAAGCAAGCAGATAGAGTAAGTCAAAACCTAAAAAAAAAAAAAAGAGAAAAAAGATTGAGAAAAGTCAAAAACACAGGAAACGACTGGAGAAAGGGAAATATCGGACCCTTACTTGAGCTAGGCCTTCCAAATACGTATTGACGATCCTATCAGTACTCAAAACGCTAAGCTGAGAAACTTCGGGTCCAAACACAAACCTCCCAAGCCTTGCCCTGATGGTTGGCGGTCTCCTCCATCATAGGACTAGCCCAAATCAGCACTTAGGTAGAAGTTCTCGCATGAGGAGGGGACAAAGGAGGGGCGGCACGAGGAGGGGATGAAGGTGGGGTGGATGTGTCTAGCAAGAAAGAGTCTGGAGTAGCAATTGGAGAAGTCACCAGCTGAGGAGGAACCACCGTGGGAGTCACTTGGGGGGCATCATCCGTCCTTGCCACTTTGAAAGAGGGAGGGATTTTACTAGAGAAACGGGACACCACCATCCTCTTACTTGCTGCAAGAGCAAAGAAGTGCCAGGTAAATGGAAAATATCGAGGGAAGAAGAGAATTAAAAGAGGAAACTACCTCACCCCTTTTTTTCGAAGAGGAACCACCGAATTTCTGAGAGGGAGCAACGACCCAGTATCCTTGGGTAGGAGAGCTCCCAAATCTTTGCAAGGGTAAGCCTTGACAGCCTTCAACTTCCACTCCTGGTCTCGAGAAAGCACAAGCGTGTCTGTATAGGAATGCATACCAAATTTTCTAGCAGCACCCCAATGTGTTGGCACCAAAGCTTTGTCGACTTCTGTAGCCCATTCTCCACCAACAAAGAAGGAGCAAGATTTCCAGCCGCCACAATTAGAGCGCGTTCCTATAACCACTATACCACTTTTTGTGGTAAAGTAGTACACCCCTTATTGGTGCAGGGGTTTCGCTCAAATTGTATGCTGCATGGAACTCCATAGGAGAAGCATCCTCATGGTGCACTTTTCTTCACAATGCAAGAAAGTTCAGCAGAACTTTCCAACCATTGGGCGCTAGTCACCCCGGAGTCAAGGAAAAGTAGTGCAAAACCTGATAAATGGGGAGAGGACATGGGGAATATTAACCCAGCCTCAAGTATCTCCTCATAAACAACAATATCACCGAAAGAGTCATCGCAAGCAAGTTCGCCCAATTCAGCCCGACGGCACAGTACGATCGGAGGAATACGATAAGTAAAAACAAACCTCGAGATATCTTCATCTAAATGAAACAGACTGGAAAGGGTACTCACCTTAGACCCATCATCATCGAGTCCCACTTTGGCTTTGTGTCTCTTCTTCAGGGGCCGTAGGGAGTAGTCTAAACCACAATTTGAGAAGTTTTAAGGAACTTGAATCGGAGGAGTCACAGTCGGGTCTTGATCATCAAAAACAGCACCCAAAGCTTTCTTTTCGCTTGCAATGTCTAGCCCAACACTTTGAGGGGTACCTAACTGTCTTTGCTCGCCAAAATGGAGCTGCCCAGTAGCTGGAGAGGTGCCTAACCCTTCAAAATTGCACAAAATCGCATTTTCGGCACCAAAATCAGCGCTTAGAGTGGCGCTCAGATCTGCCCCTGCACCCAGGTTGCTGCCCAGCTCCCTTGTTGAGCTCCTGCTGGCCTGGACAGGACAGCCTTTTTCCAGCCTGCACAACGCTGCCCAGCCCACCAAGCGTCGCGCGCGCTGCCCAGTCCGCCAGACTACACGCGCGTGCTGCCGAGTCGCACGCTTGCGCTGTCCAGTCCATCAGGAGCGCTATCTAGACCATCCTGCGCGCTGCCCAGCTCCCTTGCTGTGTTCCTACTGGCCTAGATAGCCTTTTTTTTCTAGCCTGCATAGCGTTACCCAGCCCACCAGGTGTCGCGCGCGCGCTGCCCAATCTGCCAGACTGCACGCGCGCTATCCAAACCATCCTGTGCGCTGCCCAGCTCTCTTGCACTGCCCAGTCCACCTCCTTGAGCGTTGCCCAGTCTGTCGGCACTGCCCAGACCGCCTCCCTACGTGCTGATTCGTGCAAAAGTGCTATCCAGCCGATTGGTTTGTGAAACTGAGCTGTCCAACCCACCATTTTTGGCACCCAGGCTGTCCAGTCCACCATTTTCGGCACCAAAGTTGTCTAGGACAGTACCCGAATGGTCCAAACTAGCCTCCAAGGTTCCTAAACCAGCGCCTAAAATGGTGCCTACCTCCTCCCTTTCTTTAATATCCACCACTCCCTCTTCAATCGGCATTGCCCACTTGAAAAACTCCACTAGAAAGGAAGAAATCCCACTCTTTGAAGGATTCAAGAAGAACACACTTTTTCCTCTCAAAGTTTCAACAAAGTGGGTAGAACTTGAGTCTTCAAAGTTCTCAAGAATGGATGCTCAATCTCAAGGCAAGAGAAATGGAAAGAACTTGGGCTCTCAATATTTTCAAGAATGGTTTCCAATTTCAAGGTGAGTAAAATGGGTAGGATGAAGAAGAAGACTATATTTATAGTCTAGGATTTTTAAAAGAGGGAAAAGCCCAAATTGAAAATTATGGGCCCTCTTCAAAATTCAAGCAAAAGTGGGAAAGGCTTGGAGTTTGCACCAAAGCCAAAAATATATAAATGAAGAATCAATGCTTCTTTCTCCAAGCTTTCCTTGAACACGGGGCATTGGGGGGCAAATGATGGGTCAAGCCCAAAATAGCTCAATCTATGTGCAAAGTCCAAATCCCAATTAAAAAGCTCAACCTCATTTAAAAATCCACCAAGCCTAACATAGCCCAAGACCAAGTTAGACTCTTTGCTTAGCCACGTCATCAAGGGGGAGAGCATGGGAAGCCTTACCTGCACGCCGAAGGAAACGGTCCACCCACACCATATCTTTGACTGCATCTCATGGAGAGCTCCTCAACCACCTCGCTCGTTGAGAAGAGATCGCGAGCTCCAACGAAATGGTTACTTAGTCGTTAAAGAGTAGCTCCAATCTGTTAGGGGGCCACTATAAATTGCACGCCCCACCAACACATGGAAAAACACACTGATTACCTGGGCATCACACTTTTCCTGAGCACGACTCTCTATTCTCCTTCAAAACTTGTACTCTCTACTCTCCACTCTCTTGAGTTAATAAAATACCCGGTAATCAAAAGCCATTAAAGAGTGGACGCAAGTCAAGCTGACCGAACCACTATAAATTGTCTGTATCTCTCTATCTCCTATTATTAATTTTCTAACATTTATTATTCACACTTGACAGATTGTGTGCAAAACCATTTTGTGCATCATCAATTACGTTTTGATCTCTATTTCATAGTGTTAATATGATACAACCATGGAAGGATTATGATGCATGCAGCACTACATAATTATGATTTGAGATTTTCTAGAATGCAGAATCCTTGGTTGCCGCTGCAGTTTAGATTTATAGTTTTTCTGCTCATCTATATTCTTGCTGATCCAACGTGGACTGTGCAACCATTCTTAGAAACGAGTTAGTAGGTGGGAACGGGGCTCACAGGATTGATAATCTTACATGTCTTGTGACATTGTTTTTTTTTTTTTTTTT
>CAUOFW020001914.1:751089-769379 GCA_963454935.2 Ilex paraguariensis
AGACGGAGGAAGGGAGATGAATCCGAGGAGGACTCAACCCAATCTACACGACGCCCAGGAAACGAGGGGCTTACCGACGAACCCAGGGACTTCAGGAGGCATCCCGTAAGGGAAGAAGTAGATCTGAGAGCCCGATTAGACTCCAGAAGAAAGGGTAAGACCGTCCAGGACGAGGCCGAGGACGAAGTCATGCAAACACCATTTACGAGAGAAATCAGTGAGATGGATGTCTCAAGAAAGTTCGTCGTGCCATGGTTCAAAACCTANGTGTTATACCTCATCCTTCTCATAACTGCTGCTAGATGCAGGATTCTCATAACTGTTGTTAGAATGCATGGGGTTACGAAATAACATTTTGAGTTCACTTTATGTGAGAAATTGATGGTATTGTGACCTTTTGCCATAATTTGTGATGATTGCTGCCATATGGTAATCAATTTTCATGAAGCTATGAGAAGAAATGGTTAACGCATTTAGTTCACGTCGACAACCAAATATATTGGTGAATCTTATAATTTTGTTGTGAGATAAAAATAATTTCTGCATCTAAATTTGATTTGTCAAGTTGGATTGAATTGAAGGCTATTAGAAACTCGTCCTATATCATAACAGTTGTTGCTCTGAATACTTGTCTAACACTTTACAAATATCTGAGATTGGATAAATGACCCTTATTATAGTATTAACTTGGCCCTAATTGGTTGAACTGCGATTTGTGTAAGTGAGAAATGGTAAAAGCCAGAAAAAAAATCTTTACATATGTGATTTTTATTATAAAAAAGAAAAGAAAACAACTGTTTACATTGAACTGCTACATTTATGTACATATGCACCTATAATCGGTCTTGAGAAATTGTCTTCTCATTCAGTTGTACGGGTGTTGTTTTAGATATTTTGCAGTTGACACATTGGAATGAGTCTTCCATGGGATCCACATAGACCATTATTCCCATTTGGAAATCCATTTCGTATGGTGTTACCTAAGGGCCCACCCTCTCTCCATGGCTCCATGAACTGTTGAACACGTTTGAGGAAACCTTGGCAAAGAGGTTTAGGAAGCTTAAGCCAAAAGACAGGAGGCTGTACTGATCCTATCATGGATGAGGTTTGTAATGAAGTCCCTCTGTGACACGCACACTTATATAAAAGTCCTCATTACCGCACTTGAACTCCCTGTGTTGAATTAGGATGAGAAATGAATTGATGTATATCTGGACAATAGTGTGAAGTTGTTTGATATCTGCATTGCTTTCAGGTCTGAGCTGTCATGCCTGAATCAAGGTCATCTCTTATTTCAGTGCGTCTTGCATAACTTGGAATGCCCCACTCCAAAAAAGTTTTTGCATGCTCATGCTTCATTTGATGGAGGCAGCACATTAATTGAAAGAACTCAACACTTGAGAACTGTTTTTCCATGCTAGACAATCTTACTAAAACACTTAACCATCCTAAGGTGAAAAACTCAACCAAAGCCAAGGTTTTGATGCGTGCTATGTATGGAGTTAAGGTGGTAACTTTGTTTGTTTGTAGCATCTTTATGGCTGCATTCTCAGGTTCGGCAAAGAAGTTGAGGGATTTCCAAGTTCTCGAAATATGCTTGTGGGCAGAAGCTTTTATCGAGCTACAGTTTTTTGTTAACAGAGGGATAAGAAATACATTTTCAAGTGGTAGTGTACAGTATTGAGAGAGCTTGAGGCAAATTATATAGTTGTCAACAAATTGTGCATAGCACCATTGAATTCAACCTCAGATTTGGGGAAGAAGAGTGAGAAGCTTTCACAAGGATTAGATGTTCTTGCAAAGGAAGTGGATGGCTTCTTCCATATTGTTTTGATTGGATTTGATGCTTTGCTTTTCAACTTAAGAGTGGGTAGATGTTCATCCTTTTGACCCGCACCATTATTCTTGCTTTATTTGTATATTTTCTTTTATTTATCTACTGCAATTTTTGAGTTTGATGTTTGCATCAAGCTAACAACAGTGAACATTTTTTTTAAGTCACTATGCACACCAGTGTTTCGATATAGGTTTCTGAATTGATGCTTTAGTTGCTTAAAATGAACATTCTAAGCAAGGAGTTTGTTGGAGTAATAAGTAGTGGTTTAAATCAGAACTTGCTAGGCACCCTTTGCGAGGAGAGTAGGCATTTAAATTGAATCTTTCGACTCTGCCCTGATGTTTTTGTTTTGTTGTTTTCCTTTTCTCATGTTGGTACATCATATTTTTACCTGTTTGATCGTGTTATCTTTGAAACTAGATTGTTCCGGGGGGAAGCAACTTTCCCCAGCCTGCAATTTTGCTAGGAAGCAAGCACAAAATGCTGGTTTCTTGCTTCCATTTGGTTATGGAAAAGAGGAAATGTGGCTGCTCACGTATAATTGCTGCTTAAAGATCCTTTAGGAAAAGTAAATCACCGAGTGCAATTATGTTTCTTGACATTTCTCCAATTATGATTTATTTTTTGAACCTTCTCCAATTATGATTTATTTTTTGAACCTTCTCCAATTATGATTTATTTTTTGAACCTCCTCCAATTATGATGAGAGACACAATATATAAGGATGGAATCGAGAATGATGTATTTGAGCTAACTTGAAATATTATTTTCTTTAGTATATTTTTTGGGTTTAGTTGTTCTTCGTTAATTATTTACCAATGTTTACCAAACAAGTGAATTTATAAAATTGTGGTTCATGACTTTAATATATATGATTTTTTATAAAATATAGTTCACGTGCGTTATACGTGTGCATTAACTAGTATATATAAACACACACACACACATACATACATACATACATACATATAGTAGCATTTTAACACAAAAAATAGTATAATTCAAACACAAAAAATAATAACATTTAAATACAAAAAAATAATAATATTCAAAAACAAAAAAAAAAACAACATTGAGAATTAATATTTGGAAAAATAATAGTAGTAACATGTTCAACAAAAATAGTAACATATACCGCAACATGTCCAAAAAAAAAAACAGTAATATGTTCACAAAAACACTAACAAGAATAGTAACATGGTAATATATATATATATGAGAGAGAGAGAGANGAAAATATATATATATAAGAGAGAGAGAGAGAGAGAGAGAGAGAGAGAGAGAGAGAGAGAGAGAGAGAGAGAGAGAGAGAGTATAGTTGTTCTTTGAATTTGAATTTCAAATTTATATAAAAAAATTTATTGGCATATCTTCATCGATAATGAATTAAGAGATAATAATTCTCAAGTTAGGAAACTAATTTAAAATTGTTTTCAAAGAAGGGTATTTTGGAGTTTTTAAAAAATAGTGGACATAATTACTTATTAGTAAAATTAAAAATAGACTTAGCCTCAAATAAGTTTTTTGACGGATTAAACTCATTATAAGTCCTTTAATGAAGACTCAGCTCTAATTTTCACTTTTTACTTCTATGATTGGGTCAGCCCTAATGAGGAGGGGAACTAATTTTTGGGTCATTTGGAAACATGTATACTAAATTAGACTTAATTGTAAAAAAGTACACAAAACAAAATATTTTGAAAAAAAAATACACTATTGAGATACAAAGACGTAAAAATCATTTTTTTGGTGAAGTTGTCATTCCTAAAATCTGTCAAAATGCATTTATCTTAACCACTGAAATTTCGGTACATTTATTTCAAAATTTTGGGTATCGTTATACGGCTTCTTCCTCACAAAATTGTTTCATCTTCTCCGGAGAAAAACTTTCCTTTGTCTTCCATAACCAAGCGTAGGGTGTCGATTGTGACAAAGGATATGGGATTTGGGTTTTCTTTGATTGATAGAGGATTTTTTGGTTTTTTCGGCACAAACTCAAGTTTGGTGAGAGGTTTCTGTGATTGATAGACGTATTTTTGGTTTCATCGGCACAAACTCAAGTTTCGAACTCCTCATTGTTCTTTGTTGTCCATGAACTCAACCTGAAGCACAAACTCAAGTTAGGTGATCGTTGTTTTTCTGCATTTTTTTTTTTTTTTTTTTTTGGTAATAACATCATGGGTTGTTTAAAATCAAAATACATTACCTTTATTTTGATTTAGATGTTTTGTTTTGGATGAAAGTTCTTGTTAAATTTATTTTTAGGGGACATATTGTCGCCAATGAGTAACATAATAGATAAAATCGATGATTGAAGACAAATTTGGTTTTTTTTTGGCAAAAAGCTTTAAAATTATGCATTTTTTAAACCCTAGATTTTTTCCTATTAGATTTTGGATTTTGTATACTTAATAATTATTATTTTTTAAATGGTTCAATGTGGGTCTGTTATTGTTAGTCAATGTAAAGTCAAATTAATTGGTTATGTTTTTTATTGTGTTCAGGAGTCTCGTGCCTGTGGTACCAAATTCAAAACATATATGTATTGTTTTGAATAAAGTTTTATGCAAATATAGGTTTGTCATAATGTAATATTACAGTGTTTGTGTAGTGTGTTATTATAAAATTTTTGGTACACTTTTATTATTACACTATTTTTGGTACATTTATTTTATTATGATGTTATAATTACACTCAATCTTTTGTAAGATTGGAATATTACATTGTTCAGAGATGCTAGTGTTTATTCGTTGTTCAATAATTGTGTGGGATTACACTTTGTGTATATCCTCATTGTTTTATTATTACACTGTTTTTGTTACATTTTTTTGTTACACTTTTTTTGTTACACTGTTTATAGTTACCTTGAATCTTTTGTTGTATATTGTACTTGTCTATTTTTTACATCTTGGTAACTCAAATAAGTCATGGTGAAAAAAGGAAAGCGATCCGAAGATAAAATTGTGGGTCAATCATCCTCTAGTAAGGTTGGTAAAACACACGACAAAAAACAAAAAAAAAATGGTAGAATCGAAGAATGAGCCTAGATATAAATCAAACTTGGTTGCCATTATTAGAGCAATAAATGACATTAAGATAACTGAAACACACACGAATGTATTGAAAAAAACTCTATTTTGGTTATTCTTTCAAAGTATCATTAATAAAAAATTAGACAAGTCATGGTGTAGAAAGAGTAATAGTAACATCCAGGATGTGATATTGTGCTTTGATGTTAATACATCTAAATTTCATATTGGTGGAGAGGAAATTAAATTGAGAAGAAGCGATGTCAAAATAATCTTTGGGATTGAAGATGGTTGCGATCCAATGGATTCATCAACTCATGGGAAGGAAAATACAAAATTTGTTAAACAAAGATTCAAGAAGGATAGCAGGTTGACCTCAACTTTGATAATGAGCAAACTGGTTAAAGCAACAAATGAAACAACCAAGCGTGATGTTGATGACATTGCAAGGCTATTATGCCTATTTTTAATGGTAACTCTCTTTTTCACACACACCGGGACATCTCTAGGATAGGGCTATGTTTCATACATTGAGGATTTGGATGCAATGAAGAATTATGATTGATCAAGTGCTATTCATGAAGCTCTTATTTCGTCACTTCAGAGGAGGAGTAGCACTCTATCAGGTGTTACTGGATGTGTAATGTTATGACTGGTAATTTTTTAATAGTCTCGTTACATTTCCAGTTTTGTTTTTTTTTAATTTAATTAATGCAAGTAATGAGTTTGCTTAATTGAAATTGTATGTGTGTGCAATATTGGGTTTGAGAACACACAACAATTATCAAACCTGACAAGCCAAACGGAATTCTAAGAATTGTGAAATGGAATTTACCGAGTCTTCAAAGAGCTATGAAAGAGACTAGGCTTGGAAAGTTGAAGTTAAAACATGCAAGTAGCTCAACACAGTATCATTTTGGATTTTTAAATGTTGTATTTTAGCTATGTACTCTTACACTTGCAGCGTAACACTCTATTGGTACACTGTTATTCTACACTTCCATGTTACACTTACTTTTGTATGCATCCAATTTTTGATATTTTTAATGTTTCAAAGGTACTGAGACATAGATTGAAGAGAACAACGGAGGAGAAAAATGTTATCAAATGGGAAGGAAGCAAACAAGAAAAAGGGGGCCAGTCTGAATTGGTGGGAAAGATCAAAATTGGTAAAGTAAAAAAATCAAATCATGAGGTGGATGAAGAAGGATGTGAGGGCAGGGGATATGAGAAGACTAAACATGACACATTTTTTAAGGATGACGATGATATTATGGATATAATTGGTGATGATGATAAAGAGAAGGTGTCATTTGAATCTCTTATTGAGGTTGCTATTAATGAAACTCTTATGGATGTAATTGGTCATGATGGTTTGGAACAAGTTTCTGGAAAATATGGAACTCAAGAAGATATTGAGGTTGCACTATGAGATGATTGTGATGTAAGAGGAGAATAAGACAAAAACAGTAAAATAATTCAAGAGCTTATGAAGGAGAATGATGTATTAAAAATTGTTATACGCAACATAGCCTCAGATAAAAATTCTTTGGAGCATTCATAGTCTGTTGATAGGGATGATGTATTTGACAAACAAGACAGTGCCATCTTATTGAAAATGAAAGAAAAGGACACGGTGATAAAGGAGTTGAATGAATTGGTTGGAAATATGAAAAACGGGAACAAAGGTATGAAGTGGAAATACAAGCGGGCAAGGAGACAATACAAAATTGAGAAAATGAGAATGTTGAATTTATTGATCAACTTAACGAGTTATCTGTACATGTCATCGCTCATAAATATCAACCAGTTGAAGATTCAGGGGTTATGATAAAAAAATGGCAAACATCAATGGTTCGAAACATCAATATAAGGGATAAAAAAAGGAAGAGAGATGGAGAATTTGAATACAGTGGGAAGAAAAGAGGAGAAAAATAGAGTGTGACATCAGATGTGATAGGCCACAAGAACACTTTGAGTGAAGTCGGAACCGGGGAAACAGTTAAGATGGATAAAGATGATGGCAACATGGACAAGATCACTACTATTAAAGGGAAAACAGAGAAAGAGATTAAAAAAATGTGACGTGATTGTGAAGCATTGAATGCGATTGATTTCAACAAATTAAAGACCATATATGATGCAGAAGGTTACGAGTAAGTGTCACTATCCTAATAAAATATGTTTAAAAAATATTATGGTTCTTACATACTTCATTATTAGTTAAAATATATGACAAGATTGCTTCTCATTTTTATGACATTGTAGTGAAAAAATATGGTCTGGAGTTGAAATTGGAAGTGCAATAGATGTCGTTGATGCGTTGAAAATAATGAGAACTTGTAAACTATACAACATCGTACGTATTGACATAACTAAAAATGTATTTTTTTTTAGTTGCAAAGTGTTGTTTGACAGTGTAACATGGTTTGAATAGTGTAACAAAATATTTGTTTTTAAACAGATCATTGACTGTTGGGCTGATATGCTATAAGAGGGATTAATGAATACAATAAGATGTCAACATTTAAGAGATGTTGCTAGTTCATCAACAGTCTTTGTCGGGTAAGATATCTAAATATTAATGATACAAATAGTTGCTCAATTATATTATCTGTGAGTTGTTTAACACGATATATTTTACATATTTTGAATGTGTAGTCCTTCTTAACTGATCCAAATTTAGAGTATGTACGTGAAGCAGAAATAGACAGGCACATACAGGGCATGGGAGATTCCAAATATGTTGTCTTCCCAATGAATTCAAATGGTCGGAAAGGAGATTGTGCTCTTGACCACTGAACTCTGCTGGTATTGAATACTCAAGAAGAGGTTTGGACACATTACAACTCATTAAGGCCAAGAATGAAAGGCAGCCGGGACATGTACCTAGAGGATGCAATCATATTGGTTGGATTATGTTGAAATAGTATTGTTAGAAGTGCATATTTTTTTGGTGTCAATCCATAATCTTAAATCTTTTTATGTAATTGCAGAAAAAATATGTAAAAAAAAATATTACGGAGTTCAATAATTCGAAGGGGATCTTTATAGACACACAGGATAATGAGCTACCAATCAAATCATGTGAGACATGTCTCCATCAACGGTCAAACTTGTAAGTACTCATTCTCTAAATGCAATTATTTTTTTAAAAAAAACATCAAAACATATTAAAATTGAGAATTATTGTACGGTGCATGCGGTGTGTATGTCTGTTACATAATGAAAAAACTTACCAAATGAGAAGAGATTGAAGAGAGGTTAACAGCAGGACAGTTGATCGAGTTCCTAGCTGAAATGGTTTCATTGTTTCTCAATCATCCAAATTCTTGGAGTGAAGAAGATCTGAAAATACGTAGGGAGCTAAAAAAAAAATACGTAGACAAATGACAATGAATTCATAAGACATGTATTTAGATATTCTATTTGTAAAACATTGTTATGTGGTGAATGTTAATTATCCAGATTGTTAAAGGTGTTTATTCCTTGTTAAATAATTGTGAATACAGATATTTAGATACAGGTGTTTATTCCTTGTTGAATAATTGTGTGTGATTACACAATTTCATTTCCTCATTGTTGACTGAGTTCCTCTCATAGTGTAACAAAAGAAAGTGTAACAATGTAACAAACAGGGTGTACCAACGACAATATAACACTGTATCAAAATTAGTGTATCAAATACAATTTTACAAAAGATAGAGACCAATTGTTTTGACGAATATGTTAATAAATCCAATATAGAGCTAGTTGTGTGTATGTTATTGTTACAATGTTCTCTATACACTGTTATTGATACACTGGTCCAACAGTGTGTAAATTCACTATCCATCAAATGATAGATAGTTTTCAAATGGACAAAGAAAATATTCCAAATTTATTGTAGACCAAAATGACACAATTCCTCATCTTTATTGTTTTCATATTAAGCCATTATAGGATTTTAAAGTTGGAGGTTGCACCAAGCCAGCTACCAAGCCCACTCTAGCTTTGTGTATATACATGTCCTAACATGTGTCATTCAATACTTGAATCACTATATCAATCCGTGTGTGACCACAGATAAAACTCTTTGGAGATGTGCCATTTTGGTCATTTGGCTGGAAACAAATGCAAGAACTTCTGAGACTTTATTTGGAGAAAGATATTGTTACACTATTCTCGATACACTATTATGGATACACTGTCATTGATAAACTCTTCCAACAATGTGTAAATTCACTTTACAGTATCAGTGTGGGTTGCATATAGAGTAATCCATCAAATGTTAGACAAAAAAAAACATATAACTTAAAATGTGAAAACGTCACTAAAACAAACAAACCCAAAAAAGGATTGTAAAAACAAACTGTAATAAACTTAAAACAGTGAACAATGTCATTAAATGATAGCATTACTAAGTTTACAACAACTCGTTATAAGATTTCTTGCTGTGACTGCCTAAACGCTCACACCAACCATAACGAATTCACCTAATGAGTTTTCCCCTAGATCGAATTCTGTGATTCTTTGGTCTACCAGGTTACTTATTGGAATATGATGGAAAAATATTAACATCTCCCTGTGAACTTTCAACATGATATATAGTTGGGATTGGAAAATAGGTTCAGAATATGACTTCTGGTATGTGTTCACATGGTAGTAGTAATTAACAAATTCAAACATATTCCGCCTATTCTTCCGTATTGCCGACACAATACGTGTACAAGGAAATCCATTTATTTGCCATTAACAATATGAACACGTGTCATTTACAATATGACATCACTTCGTACACTTGATTATTTGAGACCCGTACAGTCTAGGACCTCACCTGATCAAATGCAGCTTGTAATCTCGAAAACATATTGGGGCATAAATTCTCATTCCACTGCAAAACTACTATCATCCTTTGGCCAATTTTATCCATTATCTGTCCCCTAATATTGTCAACCATGCTAGTAATAGATAAATGCCAAATTTTCAAAATCCATGCATTAAACTACTTTGCAACATTAGAACACATCTCACCGTAACGCTTTCCCATAAAATAAGCATTTGTCCAATGTTCAAATGTAAGATTAGGCATGAACCTATCCACATTAGAACCACCTTTACGACGGAACTGTTCAATTTTCTCATTAAAAAGCGACTGTGTTGGTGCACAAGAACACTTACGTAGAAAAATTACCATGTGTTCTTGGAATACATTGGAAAAAAGAGCACCACTCAATTTATCCCGCAAATTAGCTTTCAAATGTTGTAAGCAAAATGCATGATGAGCATTGGAAAAGCTTTCGCCACTACCTCTAACAGACCCAAGTTTCGATCAGATACAAATGTAATAACCCGAGAGTGATCCAATATCTTAGATAGCTGTTCTAAAAACCAAAATCAGTTTGATTCATTCTTTGAATCAACCACAACAAATGCTAAAGGAAACAAACCTGAAATAGACCACATAAATATTCGTGAAAATTAAAATAAGAAACAGTGTAACATACATTGTTGCACTGTGTTTAAACACTGTTAACAATGTAACAAAGACAGTATAACATAACGATTATATTTTAACATAACCACGGAATTTATCACTCTAAAAACTGTATTAAAATTTGTCTTGATTGCCATCTTTTTCTGTTGTTGATAGAAGATTACCTCTATACTTGCCTTTCAAAAATATTTCATCCAAAAAAAAGTAGTGGTCAACAATAATTAAACTCTTGAATACAACCCTTAAAAGAAACAAACAATTTTTTGAAACGGTTATTATAATGATCACAATCTAACACAATATGGCTATCCAGATTAGTACGATTTGTTGCATCCACATACTAACGTAATTGTTGGTACAATAATGAGTGGTTCCCAAAAAACATACCTTTTGTTTTCTCAACTCCTTTCTATGCTTTATCATAAGATATAGTGAGTCCATAATCAAAAAAAAAAAAATCAGCAACCACCTTTGTTGGACGCTATGTGGTATGCCCACGAACACGATCAACCATCAAATCTGTAATCAATTTATATCTCATCCTCTTGTTATCTGTCATTCGTAGATCCACACCACAACTGTGTTCGTTGTCCAATTTCCTAATATAAAAAAAATTAGTAGCTTTCTCCACTGTTGTATTGATATACCACCCACAATCAAAATAATACTTAAAAGAATACTCAACAATAACCCTTGATTTATAATTCTTTACATAATTAAATTCAAAACCAGCCTCAATCGAGTATTTGCAAAGTGTTTTTCGAAACTGTAATGCACCACTTTCAAATTTCTATCTTATATGCCGTATTTCATTATTCCACCCAGCTGTTAGAAGAACTTTCTCATTGTGACCAATAAAATTGGGTAACAAGTCTACTTCACATTCAACAACATCACCGATGTTCACATCTTGCAATGAATGATTATCACCCACCGACCTCACCCTCAACATCTTTCACAAACACCTTAACTTCAACGCGATTTTCAGAGAAACTACGTTTCAATTTAATCAAATTATTCAAATTAACATCGTTGCGCAACATGCAAGTGGGGTGACTAGGTATAGAATATGACAACTGAACTGACAAATTAAACAACTCCTCGCAAGCCTCGCAAACTTCACGAAAAAGTTTCGATATATTTGAATTAACACATACTTTGAATACGGATGTAACATTACGGATTGTACATAACAACACCGTTTTTTTCATTGCCAAAATTTCTGAAACTATTAAAAGAATAGATACAATGAAACAGAAAATAAAAACATTTATGCAAGTACATATATCCTTAAAACTTATATACATTAACACATTTAAAATGCAATTNTCGCAAACTTCACGAAAAAGTTTCGATATATTTGAATTAACACATACTTTGAATACTGATGTAACATTACGGATTGTACATAACAACAACACCGTTTTTTTCATTGCCAAAATTTTTGAAACTATTAAAAGAATAGATACAATGAAACAGAAAATAAAAAAATTTATGCAAGTACATATATCCTTAAAACTTATATACATTAACACATTTAAAATGCAATTGGTTAACATACTAAAGACATGAATTCAAACCTTGATGATGCTGTTATGAAGACAACAACACTTTAAGCTTCCAGCATCTTACCAATCAAAGAAAACAACACTTCAGGCTTCCAACGTCTGGCCAAAAACANACCTTGATGATGCTGTTATGAAGACAACAACACTTTAAGCTTCCAGCATCTTACCAGTCAAAGACACCAACACTTCAGGCTTCCAACGTCTGGCCAAAAACATTTTGTGTACAGTCGAAGACAAACAACACTTCAAACTTCCAACATTTGGCCAAAATTTTTTTGTGTATAGCTAGTCGAAGAAGACGACTATGGTAAAAAAAGCAGATGTCTGGACAGTCGAAGACAACTTGTCTTCAGGCTTCCAACGTATAGCCAGTCGAAAAAGACGATTATGGTAAAAGATGGAGGGTTTCAAAATTTAAAATTCAAGCATAGTCATATATCCAAATATAAATGGAATATTAAAATAATCCCATAAAACTAGGAGATGTTTAATGCATAAATATAATTTGAAAATAAAATCAATTTCCAAAAAAATTACGCATGGATCAAGAAAGGATACAAATGTCAGAAGAAAATATGAAAATTTAAAATAATTTACTTGGAAACAAATAAGTATCAAAATTAAGAACTTTTTAACTCTACATTTTTTCTATGTACTTTTTTACAATTAACTCTAATTTGATGTACCCCTTTTCAATTTCCCCTTAATTTTGTTTTGGATCCATGTTCCGGAGTTATATGCGACATTTTCGACCAGTCCCATAGGATAAATTACATCAACTTTTATTTCATTTCAAAACTATGCCCATGTGACAGGGTTAATATGCCGCTTTGGAAAAATATCATATGTTGGCGGTATAGGCCCTTTTGTAAGGATAATGTATCCACATTCATCTATATTGTGGAAGTAGCTAGCTTCATACTGAGCCATTGAAAGCATGAATTATTTTAGGTGACCAAGAGAGGTAGAGCGATATTGGAGTGGGAAGTGACCAAGAGAGATGAACCTATAATAGTTTTAGGTGACCAAGTGTGATTGAAATGGGAGATATGGGTGGCTAAAATGGAAAGAAAGTACTACAGATATTTTATGTGGAACAAACACTAAACTCTATTCTCTTATCAATAGTAGTAGATCTTGGTTCCAAATTTCGGGTGAGGGGGGCTACATGTCAGATGTGGTGAAAAATTCACAAGCGTTCCTACCTACGTCTTTCTATACGAGTATGGGTAAAAAAATTAGTCCAAGATATTAAACTTTTACTAGCAACTTGGAACATAAAAACACTACTAGGTAAAGGAATAAAGCTAATTGAAACTACGATTAGAAGAAAAGTTAATATAATGTACTTACAAGAAACTAAGTGGGTAAGGGTTACAACTAGAGAAGTATAAAATGGAGGTTTTCACCTTTATTATATAGGAAAAGATAGACATCGAAATGGAGTAGGAATAATAGTAAATTCATATCTTAAACAAGAAATGGAAAAAACTCTTGAAATAGAATTATATAAACTAAACTTGTAATAGAGGGAAGTGTTATTAATATTCTTAGGGTCTGTTTGTTTGATGAGTTTGGACAGATATGTAAGTGTGAGTTTAAGTAAAATAGTCCAATCCTCCACTGAAATACACGTTTGTAACCGGATTTTAGGCCCGAGAATGAAACCCCGACCCGTAGAGTAGTAGAAGGCAAGTCATACCAGCCTAGGATTACAAATGCAAAAAGNTAATAGAGGGAAGTGTTATTAATATTCTTAGGGTCTGTTTGTTTGATGAGTTTGGATAGATATGTAAGTGTGAGTTTAAGTAAAATAGTCCAATCCTCCACTGAAATACACGTTTGTAACCGAATTTTAGGCCCGAGAATGAAAACCCAACCCGTAGAGTAGTAGAAGGCAAGTCATACCAGCCTAGGATTACAGATGCAAAACGNGTTTGGACAGATATGTAAGTGTGAGTTTAAGTAAAATAGTCCAATCCTCCACTGAAATACACGTTTGTAACCGGATTTTAGGCCCGAGAATGAAACCCCGACCCGTAGAGTAGTAGAAGGCAAGTCATACCAGCCTAGGATTACAAATGCAAAAAGGACATTTTGTCCCTAATTACCTCTCATATCTATACTACTAATAAAAATATCTTATTATGAAAAATTTTTGTTTTTCTCTTTTACCCCTAATTAACATTATAACTCCATCATATCCTTTCTTCCTACATTAAGTACATCAATAAATTAAATATTTATTCTTTTCATTTAAGCTCTAAATATTTGATTTTCCATCAATTTATAATAGTTATATCAATGGTCATTCTTTAAGGCCTTGAAATGAGTGTTCCGATATAGGTCAAGGGTTTTAAATCATTAACTAGCACTAGGGGTAGCGGTTTCTTCTCATGAAGAAGAGTTAAAATTGTTTTGGTCATTTTGGACTTCTAACTACAGTCTCCCTCTCTCTTCCTTATTCCATTATAATTTAAAAATCAATTTTGGATCATTGGCTTTGTGATTTTGGATAACCGATATCTTTTTACTAACATAAAATTACCATCCATGATANGAGTTTGGATAGATATGTAAGTGTGAGTTTAAGTAAAATAGTCCAATCCTCCACTGAAATACACGTTTGTAACCGAATTTTAGGCCCGAGAATGAAAACCCAACCCGTAGAGTAGTAGAAGGCAAGTCATACCAGCCTAGGATTACAGATGCAAAAAGGACATTTTGTCCCTAATTACCTCTCATATCTATACTACTAATAAAAATATCTTATTATGAAAAATTTTTGTTTTTCTCTTTTACCCCTAATTAACATTATAACTCCATCATATCCTTTCTTCCTACATTAAGTACATCAATAAATTAAATATTTATTCTTTTCATTTAAGCTCTAAATATTTGATACTCCATCAATTTATAATAGTTATATAAATGGTCATTCTTTAAGGCCTTGAAATGAGTGTTCCGATATAGGTCAAGGGTTTTAAATCATTAACTAGCACTAGGGGTAGCGGTTTCTTCTCATGAAGAAGAGTTAAAATTGTTTTGGTCATTTTGGACTTCTAACTACAGTCTCCCTCTCTCTCCCTTATTCCATTATAATTTAAAAATCAATTTTGGATCATTGGCTTTGTGATTTTGGATAACCAATATCTTTTTACTAACATAAAATTACCATCATGAAANAATTGTTTTGGTCATTTTGGACTTCTAACTACAGTCTCCCTCTCTCTTCCTTATTCCATTATAATTTAAAAATCAATTTTGGATCATTGGCTTTGTGATTTTGGATAACCGATATCTTTTTACTAACATAAAATTACCATCCATGATATCATTGGTGACTCTTCATATCAGTTGTAAGGGTCGTGTTACTGCATGCTTTCTATCTTTATAACATTCTATCATTCATTACAAGTTTTTATCATCTACTTTTCTTAGTTTTCTCTATACTCACCGATCGCTTTCTTTAGAGTTCTTAATCATACTAAAAACAATATATATTTTTCACATCCAATGTGCACATTGGATTCAATCTCAAAGTGTCAAATTTTCACTATTTCGAAGTTGAATTATATTGCAAGTTGTTCTCATTTATCAGGTTAACCAATCAAAGGAAAACACTTTAAACCTACCATCAACCAATTTCATTTCTTATTTTGTTTTCATTTGTTATTTTTTTATTTTCTAAATAAAACATCAATCTTGAAGCATGACATTATGATATTTGGTAAGATGGAAATTCAACTTTTGTGGGTATCAGAAACCTCAAGTACTAAAAGAATGATATTTTTGGTTCCTCACTTGACAAATCAAACACCTATATATTTAGAGTCAATTAATATTGCATTGAACACAAAACCATCCTCCAAAATCACAAATTTCGAAGGTACTCACTGAATTTTAATTATTCCTCGAAATCTTAATTTTTAGGTCAAACTTTCTATTTTTAAAACTTGAAAATTTGATTATCTGACTCTAAAAATTCACTTGAAGAATTTGATCTTGCCTGACAATAGATTATGTATATGATAAGTTACATTTTCTTCACTTTCACATTCTGTGCTTTAAGTTATCTAAAGAACGACACTGTTGTTCAAAGTCTGACATTTCTCGATAACAATCTACTAAAGCTTGATTTTGTTATTCTTTGCCCTACTTGATTTTTGATTTTATTTCAAGTTTGGGGGAATCAAAGACTTTATGATGGTATCAATAAGAATTAGAGTAATGCTACATTTATCAAATTTTGGGACCAAATTTGGAGCCCAAATAACATGACAGATGACTATTCGAAGTTTTTATTGGGCCCCAAATGACATGACACAAATCAAAGAAGTTTAAGTCAACTATCATGTCATTTGAGCTCCAAATTTGGTCCCAAAATTTGGTCAATGTAGCATTACTGTAAGAATTAATAGGTATCAACTACCTATGTTGGTTAAAATTCAATGGGTCTATGTAGATTATTGTTTTTGGAGTTGGAATGTTATGTAACACTATTAGTTTGGTTGGATAATATGACAAAGTATGGAAGGCACATTCCCTTGGCTAGAATACAAGTCAATTATACTTTTCTAGCGGAAGTTTCAAAATTACATGCTTGAAAAATTACAATTATACTAAAAAAGTATACTCCATTTCTAACCACATGATAGTCATCAAGATTTTAAGCACTAAAAATACTCTTGTATTTTATCTTTATCTTTTTTTCTTTGGTGCATGTTACTTTGTTACTATTTTTCCTCTTTCTAGCATATACTACTCAAAATGACCTATTAAATGTGCTTCCCCTTTTTTATGTAGTCCCATTTTGGCACAATATTTTAATTAGTGAAGCCATGAATTGATTCGAGATCAAGGGAGGAAGAAATATTAGATCAATCGTTAGTTCTTTTGGAGTTTACTTCTCATGAATAATGATAAAAGGTGTTTTTCACTTTACAAGTTTGGTGAGCTGTATCCTTCTATCTTTTAAAAAAGTTCTTGAAATTCTCCAAAATTTAATGAATTATTCACTATAATATCTTGTAAATTCGTTCAAAATAAGGTTTTTATTCTTACACATAGAGACATAACACATAATTGAGTTCTTTCTGATAAGTAATTGAGGTTTCACATTATTTTGAACTCCTCTCCTATTTGAAAATTAAGTGATTCACATTTTAGGCTAACTAAAGGGTTTTTTTGACTTTGCACTTGAAAAATGCACATTGAGAAATTTTGCTTTTTTATCCTAGTAAGTAAATATTGGGTTTGACCTACCAATATTCATTGTTGTGAGTGAATTTTATTAATTTACTCTTTTATTTAACTTTAAAAATCAATTCAAAAATTATAGCTAAAAATAATTTACGTGCAACGTAAGTAACACCTAGTCTACCCATTTGGCATCCCAACTCACAACCAAACATTTCCCCAAATAGATGACGAAACTCAATGGCGCCTGGGATCTTGACGACGAATATCTGCGAACTCCTCTAGGTTGGACGAATCTTTGGCAAAAAGAATGGCTAGGGATCAATATTCATCTCTCCTCTCAACTCAATCGACTGTAGGAGAAAGGCTTGAGGTCTACTGGTGCGGCTATATAAAGCCCTAGCTTCATTTTCTTCATTAGCCCCTGATCTTGGTGAGGTAAGGTAAGCTTCTTCTTCTCCTTCTTTTGGTTTTTTCTTTCCCTTTTTTGTATTGGTGTGGTGTGGTGGGGTGGGCGTTTAAACAGGGGATCTGATTTTTGGTATATGATGGGGGTTATTTTGATTATGGCTCACGGTAGTGATGGCTTTGGGGGCTGGTGGTTTATTTTATTTTTTATTGTTTAGGCAGTAGTGGATGTGGTGGGGTGGGGTGGGGTAGGGTAGAGTAGGGTAGGAGTAGGGTAGGGGCTGTGTGGCTTCGACATGGGGGTGGGGATACGTGGCTGATGGTCGTGGTATAGTTGGACAGTGGTGGTTTTGGCGATTTCTGTTTTGTTAGGCGGCAGTGGGGTGGGGCGCTGGTGGTTTAGATGAAACAAAGGGGTGGGAGTGGGGTGGGGTAAGGTCTGTGTGCGTTTGACATGGTGGGTGGGGATAGGCGGTATAGTTGGGCGTGGTAGTTTTGGCAATGTTGTAGTGGGGGTGGAGCACTTGTGGTTCATATGAAATAGAGGGGGTGGGGGTGGGGGGTATGTGCTGTGTGGGTTTGGCATGGGGAATAGGGATAGGCGGCTGATGGTGCTGGTATAGTTGTGTAGTTGTGATTTTCGGCTGCAATGGGGTGGGATGCTGGTGGTTTGTATGAAACTGAAGAGGGGTGGGCTAGGGGTTGTGTGGGTTTGGCATAGGGGGTGGGGATAGGAGGCTAATGGTGGTGGTATAGTTGGGAAGTGGTGGTTT
>CAUOFW020001914.1:775803-789729 GCA_963454935.2 Ilex paraguariensis
TATCCATATCGCTGTCAATCCTGTGTTTCATGAAAGAACTAAGCATATTGAGGTTGACTGTTACTTTATTCGGGACAAGATAGTAGCCGGGGAGATTACAACTCCATTTGTGAAATCTGAAGATCAGTTTGCAGATATGTTTACCAAAGCATTGAGTCGTACGCGTCTTACAACTATTTGTTCCAAGCTTGGATTATATGATATATATAGTCCAACTTGAGGGGGATTGTTAAGAATAATAGAGTAGTAATATGTGTAAATTGTTAATAGTAAAAGGGATATATGTGTTATTATTATTATTGTAAGTTAACTATAAATACAAGTTATGTATGAGAGCTAGGTTAAATTTTCTAACCTCTCTCTTTCTCCCTAATATTGCCTCTAATATTGTGTTATATTAATTCTCTTAACTTAACAATATGAAACAGAGGGTGGGATGAGGTAGGGGCTGGGAGGTTTGGCATGGGGGGGGGTGGGGATAGTTGGATGATGGTGGTGGTAATAGATCAGTATATGTGTTTTGGTTTTTGCTTGCTTCTATGTATGTTAAACATTTGAATTAAACTTATGTTCAATGTCTCATTCAAGTCATTTTAGAAGCTTTAACAAACATAGATAGATGTTTTTTGCTATAAAGATATTTGTTTGCCTAAAACTTGATACCTTGGAGGACATTTTCATATTTCAGTGAGTATGACTCATAAGAATGACAAAGCTGCCGATTTGCTTGTTGACTTGGACAGTGTTGTTAGAGAGTTTGTTGTTGTTTGTTCTTGTGTTTTGATGGTGATGGTTGCTTTGTGGGCCAATGGAAAAACAAAGAGATAGATAATGCCTAGGTCAGTAGACACGTTTCACCAACAAAGTGAGCATCTCCATAGGTTGATAGGTGAAATCGATAGAACTTGTTTTGAACAAATTATGATGGATAGACATACATTTGAAGTCCATTATTATTTTAGCTAGTGATGTTGGCAGACTAACCGACACTAAGTATGTTCGTGTCGAAGAGATGGTGGCGATGTTCTTGAGTATCATANTTATTTTAGCTAGTGATGTTGGCAGACTAACCGACACTAAGTATGTTCGTGTCGAAGAGATGGTGGCGATGTTCTTGAGTATCATAGTGCTTGTCCTCAAAAACTCTCTTTTATTATGTATGCCATGTATTTCTCAAGCATAAGAAAGTGTTTGCGGTATAGTAACTCGGAAAAATCCGTCGTCTCCAGGGAACAAACACAATTTGATTGGTGATGTTTGTGTAATAAATAGTAGAAATTTTTAGTTTTGTAGAAAAGTGGAGCAATGAGTTTTAAAGTACTGAAATCAATTAAGAAAATAATCAGCCAATCCTCAAGAATCCACTCACTATAATCAAACATTTTGACTCTCAACTTTAACTCATCCGACATAGTATTCAAACTAGCTCAGACAGAAAATGTTCAACTAAAGTCAAATTTATGCAATATTTAACTTTGTAGATAAGAAATAGGAGTTAGAGTAAATCGCGCTCAAATGTAAAACTGGTTCCCAAGTATTACTCGTGTCGGTCAGCCCATCGAAGGGAAATCAAGGTAGTTGTTTAACACCAGGTTTTCAAAATAAGTTTTTCCCTTCAAAGTTTTTGGTCGGTTAAAAATTACTAGAGAATCAAAATAACTTGATCATGGATGAGATTCATTCCTTGGATTCACCGAAATTTTAACCGGAACCAAAACCCATCAAATTAAAACTTGGAAGAAAATAACATGAAAGACCAATGAAAATAAACAACAAAATGAAAAGAAACAACCTTCAATAGATTAGCTTTGATGAACAAAGCTCAAATACAATGATAACCCATACAACTAAAGCTCTTGAAAATGGAAGGAAAAATGTCTCCGTTGTCTTCTCCATAACCCGACAACTTTCATACAATATAAAAATTTTAAAAAAATCTCAACAAGAACTCTCAAACTAAGGAAAAAGCTCTCTCATCTGTAGGAATGGCTAAGGTGAGAGCGGCTTGGGTGGTGGAAGCTTCCCCGAAGAATTTGCTCCACCGGTGTTATCCAATTAGAATGTTTACCTTCTTGTTAGGAGATGAAATCTTCCAATAAGAGGGGTTGCCTAGGGGTTTGGAATCGGCCCCATGTTGTGCAAGTGGGTGGGAGTAACTTCACAGTGAAGGAATGAAGACCTCGGAAATTGTGAACCTACTTAATATGTAGAACTTGTGTAGAATCGATTCTAGGCTCTGTATTGATCGACGCACCAATTCTAGCATAGTAGAATCTATTCTAGACTCTCTGGACTTTGTAGAACTTGTTCCACTCTGGTAGAATTAGTTCTAAGCTTTTTGGTCTTCATAGTACCAGTTCTTGTAGAACTGGTTCTAGCTGCCTTTCCTCAATTCCTTGCTTTTCTTCTCCGGATTCCAATCCTCTTTTCTCCTATACTTTCCATGATTTTCTAACTCAATTCCTTCATGGTCCTCTTCATCGCCTTTGCACCTACAAACTCAAACACAACAATTAACCCAAACTTACCGCAATTCGAATATATTAAACATCAAACAACAATGCGACATGGATGAATTAACCCAACAATTATGCAACTCTACACTCTTAACACATAGGACATGATGACAAGAACTGTCCAATAAGGTTCAACTTCAGTTAGGCCCAAAATAATAACATTGATTTGAAGTGGAGGTAGTTCATAAGTTGTTCCTAATGTCATATTATTCCATTTTGAATCATAGTTATATTGTAGACATGTACTCATTCCTATTCATCGTATTTAGTGATTATAGGGATGTGTAGGGGTCCTAGATGGCAGTCATGTTAGAGCCAAAGTGCCCCTAAGCAAGATATAGGAATAGGAAGGGGTGGACAGCCACAAGCGTGTTGGGAATGTGTGGGAAAGACATGAAATTCATTTACGTCTTGTCCAGATTGGAAGGGTCTGCTGTTGATTCTAGGGTTTTACGAGATGCCATTACAAAGATAAATGGGTTAAAAGTGGACCATGGTAAGCTCAACCAAACTTGTTTTGAGAGTCTTTAGTATTGACTATTGCACACTTACTTTTTAATGGATGTTATCATTGGAACATGGTTAATAATCATGCAGCAGTTGAGATTGACACGGGATGAGGAAGACGTTTTGTTGGATTGCCTGATGGACATGAAGTTAGAGAGACTGAATAACAACTTTGGTGTTTTCCTCGAAGGAGCTTGGTCTCACTTATGGGAATTGGTAAAGGATCGTAGGCAACAACCATGAATATCTATGGGCCTTCTAATGGACGTCATTATATTTTGGAAGAGAAGACGTTTGAAGATGAAGGAAATGGAGGCTTCGGGAATGCTTCAGACCTATATATATATATAGGAATCATTATTTACATGTGAATGATTTCAAAACTTATTTCACAATGCCATTAATTTATGAATTGTTTGTGCAGGAGGATATGTTTGTAGCCTGGACTTGTGTGAATAGTTGTCTGAACTATGAGATATTCACATAAATTTGTGGCCCACATGGGGAAGGTGGACACATGTTACCAGACGGCAACGAGAGTGTGTGCTTGACTACACCTAATCCGCGCAGGACTTCCATGGAAGTGATTGTCATTGATGATTAATAAGTACAAGGATACACCCCACATCCATTGATGATAATATACCACGTTATCCTACAACATGAGAACATAATATTGCATATCTTCGGTTTCATATCATTCATCTTAGCTATATTAGTTACTTATTTCTTTTGTTTTAGTTTAGTTTTGTATTTTATGGAGAATATTCATGTTTGCATTTTTGCACACATTTTAATGTTATGGAGGACTTGGAGGTTGAGTTAGGAGATCCAGAGGTTGAGCCAAGAGCATTGCAAGCAAAATTGAGGAAAATGCCAATGCAACCGGTAGGTCTTCTACCGGTTCAACAACAAGCAGAATTATATTCTACTAGTAGAAGTTTATTCCTACCTGTAGAAGTAGAACAGAGACCTGTTCTACCGGTAGGTTGATACTGTTCTATCGGTAGGTCTTAAACACAAGGTTGTTCTACCAGTAGCAGTGAAAAGCTACCAGTTTTGCGAAACAAAGAGCAGGCCTATGGGTAGGTCATTTTTGTGCTTTCTTTTGGTAGGTTAGTGTGTTTCTCCTGTGAGGACTGTTTTGGAAATCCAATTTGTTGGAATTAAAAAGGGTTGTGTAATTGGTGGATTGAAAGAGAGATTCTTTGCAATTTAATTCAAGATAATTTTTTTAAGTGCAATTTCAATTTCAATTCCAAGTTTTTTCGGCTTTCAATTACAATTATGTTTTCTTCAATTAATTTTGTTTTTAATTTCATTATGAGTTCGTTTGTTTAGCGGAAGAATGGTAGAAAATGCAAGAGAAATTTTTTAAAATTTTAATGTGTTTGGTAAGCATGAAAAGGAAAATGATAGAAAAAATGATTTTCTTTAATGCTTGAATTTTCTTAGAAATAACTAACTTTTTTTTCTTGTAAAAAATACAAGAAAGTGTAAGAACGTTGTGATTTATAGTTAATTTTTTATTTTATTTTTATTTTTTTAAAAATATTTTATTTGTTATTAATTTTAAAACTTTTTGGTATGAATTTGATTAATCATATAATTTGGCCTAAAAACTTAGGTGTTGGTGATTGTTTTAGAATTAGGTTTTGAGCCACTTTTTTTTAAAAAAAAGTTAACGTTCAATTGTAATTATATATATTTTTTCGTTTTTAGAACAATTTAATATAATTAAGGGTAATTTAGACAATTATAATTTTTTTTTATAACTTTAATTTTTTTTAACAATAAAATAATTTTTTTTTAAACAATAAAATAAATTTTTTTTAAATTTTCCAGTAAATTTTTCATTCTAACCAAATATATGCATAAAAATATATATTTTTTTATTTTTTTTTCTTTCACTTCATTTTCTATCATTTTCACTTTTTATCATTTTTTCTTCCTAATCAAACGAACCCTATGAGTGAATAGTTGTACTATGATTTGATCGGATGAGCGAGTCTCATTTGTGAATGGAGATGTTGACTCAATGTGGCTTTTTCTAAAGATTAAGTATTTGGTTGTTTGAATGATTAAAGTTGAAAACACTTTCGATATTTATACCTTCTTGCTTACCCGTACGTAGAATAAAGTTGAGTCCATAATAGTTTAAGTAGTAAAATAAAGTTGAGTCCATAAGTACATAGATCAAAGTGTAATTTGCCTAAAGAACAAAATTCAACATTGAAGGGTCGTTTGGTACCGTTTTCGTTTTTGTTTTCGTGTCTTTAAAACAGTCAAAAACATAGACAATTTGTCTATGTTTTGTGATAAATATTGAAACAGAAACATGTTTGAATGTCATTTTTGTCTATCAAATTATGAGAATAAAAAAAAAAAAATATGTTTGGTAACTACTTCACGTTTTATGTTATATGCTTTATAATATATTACTTTTTTTTTAAAAAAATAGAAATTTTATTGAATGAATTCAGAAATTACAAAGATCAAACTACACCCCTTTTTTTTGTTAAAAGGAAAAAAAATTTATTCTCAAAAAGAATGAAATACAAGAATCAAAGAACAAGATGTTCTAAAAAATAGAAAAATGGCTTTAATCCTTCAAAAGGATCAAAACTATCTCAAAATTACAATAAAAGGCTCTTAAACTTGAACAGTTCTTGCATTCCAGCTCCATGCCTTACATCCCTACCAGCACCAAGCTCCAAGCTCTAGCACAGATCAGCACAACACCAGCCCAAACTGAATGCAGAAGCAGACCAGAACAGACAAAATGCTCCGAGCTGCCCAGGCCTTCTAGCTACACACCAGATGCCTGACCAATTTTTTTTTTCTAGGAAAGAGAAGATTTTATTTCCACAAAGAAAGACCATACAAGAATCGAAGAACAAATTTTCTAAAAGTATGAAAAAATGACTTTAATCCTTCAAGGTAGATTAAACCATTTCTAATTACATTTATGACCCCCCAGATTTTTAAAAAACTCGTGCCTGCATGCCCCATTACATACTCAGAAATAGACCAATGCAGAACAGCCCAACTTCCAGAACAGTCCCAATGCAGATTGCAGAAATAGTCTAAAATCTAAATCAGCTGCAAATAGTCCTTCAGCAGTAGTAGTAGCTAATTTGCTTTTGTGCTCCAGGAACTATCATTGGATCCCAGACCCTCTCAAACCTATCAGTGATAGAAAAAGGATATGGTTAACTCGAATAATATATCATAAATAGCTTATAGATAAATGAGTAAAAATGATAACTTACATATAATGCAAATGCTCAAACCCAGTACTATATCCTAAACCAGTTAGACCAAGAAGTTGCAGTCCCCTTGCGGTTAGGATGCCACCAGAAGGAAGAAGAACCTGTGCCATAAGGGGAGGGGGGAGAAAGAGAGAATGAGCAATGCTGTTACCAAACTTACCATTGATAGAAAAGGAAAATGAAGATTGTACAGTTAGGCCAGACCACTTGGTTTTCAAATCTTGAAGATGATTATAATTTTTAATAGGACTTGATTGTATTCAATGATATCTTCCACAAAATTCCAAAAGCTGCTATAAACAATACGAGGTACCACAATAGAAAATTTATAAACTCGGGTGAAAATAATGATAATTAGGAGCAATTTAGAATGGACCTCGAATTGAGTACTTTGGGGGTATTTAATGAGTGAGTTTTATACCTACGAATTGAGTACTTTCGGCTTAATGAAATTGTAAGTTTTCAATTATTTTATGTTCATTTTTATTTGTTTTGTGTATTTTGATGTTATTTTGTAGGGATGATCATTTGGAAGGAATCATGATCAATTGGGAAGAAATAAGGTCAATTTGGAGCCAAAAATGTGAGTTTTTGGAAGAGGACAACAAAGGACATTTTAGGCCTGTAGAGGGGGGCGCGCCTAGGTGCCATTTCTAGCGCCTAGGCGCCAACATTCTGGCCATGCAATGCTTTTCCAGCGCCTTTCAAGCGCCTAGGCACTTGTGTTGGTCTGTGACGTAAATTTTGACTCGAAATTGGACTCTAAAGCTACATATATGCTAGGGTTTGTGTAGGGATAATAAATACTGACTTTTGGGGGCTGAAAACATCTGAAAAAACCAAGAAATTGGAAGAAAATTGAAGACAAGAATCGAAAGAATCAATACGAAGAAGATTGGAACCGAATATTATAAAAGGATTGAAGATTGTACCTAAGTTTTCATTCTTTTCTCTTAATTTTATTTCTTGATTTTCTAAGATGTTGTTTAAGTTTAGAATGATGTTTTTCAATTACATTATGAACTAAATCTTTATTAAGATTGCAATGGAACCTAATGTCTAGTTAAATTGATCTACTTTCGTTTCTAGTTCTATTGATCATACATGAGTTGTTTGTCATATTTTGTGCTTAATATATGATTGTGTGACCAACAATTAATTTGATTCCTTAGATGAAATTGAGAGATGAATTCTAGGGATAGATCTGAATATGATGACATGCGTCTGGTTAATTCTTCTTAGGATTGAATTGCGGGGTTTGTGTATAGGATAGGAATATACCTATATGTCATTTGTAACTTTTGTGAGAGTTTGAACTTAATGAATCTATTTCAACTTATTTTACATAGGAATATAGTAATTTAATTGGGATAAATAATTTTATCTAACTGTTGAAAGATGTTTGATAAATAACTTTGAGTTTTCAGTTAACAACTTATTTTGATCAATTAACTGGAAAGAGAGTTAGAAAGATTTATACGAAGCATTAGAGGAAGTTGTAACCTTAAGTTCTTTTACCTAGTAAATTCAACCCTTGATTGTTAAGTTTATATTTAGTTTTAATTTAGTCATTCCATAGTTCAATTCTAATTGTTTAAATAAAATTGAATTGATACAAAGTTAGTACTTGAATATTATTAGCAATAATTCTCCGTGAGAACGATACTCTATTTATCACTTTATTACTTGTTGATCGTATATACTTGTACGTAAAATATCAATATCAAATTCAGACAACAAATTTTTGGCGCCGTTGTCGGGGATTTATTCTAGTAATTATTTCAATATTAATTTCAATAAATTTGATCTTAGTTTAAACTTATTTAATTTTTTATTTTAATTACTTTCGCAAGTACTATTGAATTTTGTATGCAAACACGATCTATAGGTCAGGAGCTACTACCATACGAAGATGAAATCGAAAGAAGGCTTCGAAACTTGCAAAAGTAGTGTCAAGAAGCAAACATCCAAGAAGTTATGGTTGAAGAAGAACAGAAATTGCTAAGGGATTATGCTATGCCGCTTGTGACAGAAATACAATCGAGCATTCAAAAACCCGCAATTCAAGCAAACAGTTTTGAAATCAAGCTGGACACCATCCAAATGATTCAAAATTCAGTGCAGTTTGGGGGTTTGCCTAACGACGACCCAAATGATCATTTGGTGAGTTTTCTAGAAATTTGTGACACGTTCAAATACAATGGGGTTTTCGAAGATGCAATTAGACTCCGACTTTTTCCTTTTACACTTCGTGATAAGGCGAAGAGTTGGTTGCATTCATTACCGTCGGGTTTTATTACTACGTCGACAGATTTAGCTCAAAATTTTTTAGCTAAATTCTTTTCACCAGCTAAAACTACAAGGATGAGGAACGACATCACTTCATTCACATAACATGATTCGAAGACTCTCTATGAAGCTTGGGAGCGATTCAAGGACTTACTCCAGAAATGCCCTCACCATGGCATTCCTAAGTGGTTGCAAGTTCAAACATTCTATAATGGGTTGTTTAGTGCTACCCGAACCAGTATTGATGTAGCTGTAGGTGGGGCATTAATGGAAAAATTTTTTGATGAAGCATACGAGTTATTGGAAACAATGACTGCCAACAATTATTAGTGGCCTTTTACAAGGATCAATCTGCCAAAGGTAGTAGCGATTTATGAAGTGGATGTGGTTACTGCATTGGCTGCACATGTTGCTATGTTGACAAAGAAGATTGATGCTTTAGGGGTGCAGCCTATTCAGAGTGTGGCAATTGTTTGTGAACTGTGTGCTAGGAATCATCCGAGCAATCAATGTGCAATTAGTTCTGAGTCGGTACAATACATTGGTAACCACAACAGGCAACAATATAGCCATAATTCCAACAATTACAACATTGGTTAGAGGAATCATCCGGGCTTTTCATAGAATAATAATCAAACCCAAACTTCTGGTCCAACATAATCATACCTACCAGACTTTCAGAATCAAGCTCCACCACAATAGGAAAAGAAGTCGAATTTGGAGTTGTTTTCTAGGTACATATCACAGAATGAAACAAGGATGAACAATATGAAAGTATCAATTCGAAACCTAGAAAACCAAATGGGTCAGCTTGCTCATGCCATTAACAACCGACCTCTAGGCACTGTACCTAGTGATACAGAGATCAATCCTAAGAAGGAAGGTAAGAAGCACTGCAATGCTATTACATTACGAAGCAGAAAAAGGTTACCTGAGGTTGTTGGTGGAACTTCAAAATAATCACATGAAGATGATACTGAGGGTAAAAAAATAAAAGTTAGCAAGAATGTGGAACATGAGAAGAAGGAAAGTGATCTAGTTGTAAGTTCTAATGGAGGTAATCTGAGACCTATTGTGCCTTCCGTGCCGTTTCCACAACGTTTGCAGAAACAGAAGTGGGATAAAGAGTTCTCTAAATTCATGGAAGTGTTTAAGAAGCTCCAAATCAATATCCCTTTCGCAGAAGCAGTGGAGAAAATGCCTAATTATGTGAAATTTTTGAAGAAAATTTTGTTAATGAAGAGAAAATTGGGTGATTTCGAGACAGTGGCATTTACGGAGGAGTGTAGTGCAATTCTTCAAAAGAAGCTACCACAAAAACTTAAAGATCCGGGTAGCTTTACAATTCCATGTACAATAGGCAGCCAATTTTTTGGGAGAGCATTGTGTGATTTGGGAGCTAGTATTAATTTGATGCCGCTCTTAGTTTACAAGAAATTGGGGTTGAAAGAAGCAAAACCTACTAACATTACATTGCAGCTTGCAGATAGATCACTTACTTATCCAAAGGGCATAGTTGAGGACATTCTAGTTAAAGCAGATAAGTTCATTTTTTCAGCTGATTTCATAGTCTTAGATTGTGAAGAATATAGAGAAATACCTATTATTCTTGGACGACCATTCTTAGCAATGGGAAGAACACTTATCAATGTACAAAAAGGTGAGCTAACTATGCAAGTCCAAGATCAAGAGGTTACATTCAATGTATTTTCAACTATGAAATTTCCAAAGGAATTGGAAGAATGTTTTTGGGTTGATTTGGTAGAAGATGTAGTGAATGGGGTATTTGTAAGAAGTTGTATTTCAGATCCTCTTGAGAACGTCAAGTTATATAAAGAGAAGGTATTCCCACATGGGGTAGTCGAAGTTGAGGAAGCTAACTCAAAAAGAACTTTCAAGGAGAACGGGCAGAGGCTGAAGCAATATTAGAGCAGAGACATTGATCAAGAAAGCACCTTAAGTACCCATGTCGACCTGGGATGACACAGGGAGTAGTCAGGCTGATGACTATAAAACAAGCGCTAATTGGGAAGCAACCCAAATTTTAGTTTCTAAGTTTTATTTCAATTTAGTTTTTTTTTTATAAGAAATAATGTAGTTAGTTAATTAATGCATTTTAATTGGTATGTCAATTGCTTGTAGGTCCCAAGGATTGAACATAAAGTTGGAACACACACAAAGCCTTAATAGGAGCCAAGAACATCCCACCTATGTTTCCCGAATACACTCCCAACTCAGCTGACGATGATGCAAACTAGCGAAGTCTCAGGGAAGTCATTTGTCTTAATTTTTTTTACTTTATACATTGAGGACAATGTTTAGTTTAAGTTTGGGGGTGTTTTTCTTGTTTGCATTTGCATTATTAGGTATGCATTTAGATTGCATGTTTTAGTACAACTTGAGCAATGAGTTGATTGAATTTGATCATGACCAAAGATAAATGAGATTAATTGTCAATTTAAGGAAAATTGATGAACATGTTGAGTCTGTAGTTTGACATACTAGTTGATTTTACAATGTTTGTAATCTTTTCATTCATGAGCACATATCCATCTATTTGGTTAGTTATTATTTAGAGAATTTATTTGGTTAAATGCTTGTGGGAGATATCATTGAAACTTTAGAAAACTTATTTAAGTATCATTCAAAGCAAATTGAGGTTTTCATATAAGTTTGGGGGAAATATTGGCTATGATGGGTTAGTGTATAAAAAAAAAAGAGTTTTTAAAAATTATTTTGATTTGATCCTTCATAAGTTAGATGAAAAAAAAAATAGGAAGACAAGAAACAAGAAAGGGGCATGTGGTGAGTAGAGATGGAGTATAAAATGCACTCACTCATAAACACATGTTGAAAACGAGATGGAGCATAAAACGTACTCGTTCAAGAAAAGGCGAGATGGAGCATAAAATGCACTCACCGAAAGAGAAAAAAAAAGTGAGAGAAAAAAAAGAATCTTTGGTCCTTCTATTTATATATTTGCCTTAAGAAGCAGAGGTTGATGTGAAACGTAAGTTCATAGAGTTGATATTGAGTATCTCATATGAAGCATTTGATTACGTAAAAATATTTTTGGGTGATGACTAGCTGGATAGTTCGAATATGTACATGTATTTAAAGGGTCATGAGCGGAGGTAAAAGTAAGGAGTATGTTGAATTAATAGATTTTGCATTGTTTTGAAGTTTCTCGTGATTTATTATTTGTAGTAACTTTTTGGGGCGCCATTGTTCAGATTTATATTGATCCATTGTTTGAGTAGTTGGTTGTGAGGATTAATTTTTATAGTTTTTGTTTTTAGTAGTTTGTTTGAGGACAAGCAAAGATTTAAGTTTGAGGGTATTTGATGAGTGGATTTTATACCTACGAATTGAGTACTTTCGGCTTAATGAAATTGTAAGTTTTCAATTATTTTATGTTCATTTTTATTTGTTTTGTGTGTTTTGATGTTATTTTGTAGGGATGATCATTTGAAAGGAATCATGATCAATTGGGAAGAAACAAGGTCAATTTGGAGCCAAAATGGTGAGTTTTTGGAAGATGACAACAAAGGGCATTTTAGGCCTGTAGAGGGGGGCGCGCCTAAGCGCCATTTCTAGCACCTAGGTGCCAACATTCTGTCAATGCAATGCTTTTCCAGCACCTTTCAAGTGCCTAGGCGCTTGTGTTGGTCTGTGACGTGAATTTTGACTTGTTTTGACCCAAAATTAGACTCTAAAACTACATATATGCTAGGGTTTGTGTGAGGATGATAGATACTGACTTTTGGGGGCTGAAAAAATCTGAAAAAACCAAGAAATTGGAAGAAAATTGAAGACAAGAATCAAAAGAATCAACACGAAGAAGATTGGAACCGAAGGCTAGAGAAGGATTGAAGATTGCACCTAAATTTTCATTCTTTTCTCTTACTTTTATTTCTTGATTTTCTAAGATGTTGTTTAATTTTAGAATGATGTTTTTCAATTACATTATGAACTAAATCTTTATTAAGATTGCAATGGAACCTATTGTCTAGTTAAATTGATCTACTTTCATTTCTAGTTCTATTGATCATACATGAGTTGTTTGTCATATTTTGTGCTTAATATATGATTGTGTGGCCAACAATTAATTTGATTCCTTAGATGAAATTGGGAGATGAATTTTAGGGATAAATCTGAATATGATGACATGCGTCTAGTTAATTCTTCTTAGGATTGAATTGCGGGGTTTTTGTATAGGATAAAAATATACCTATATGTCGTGTGTAACTTTTGTNACCTTGGTTAGAGGAATCATCCGGGCTTTTCATAGAATAATAATCAAACCCAAACTTCTGGTCCAACATAATCATACCTACCAGACTTTCAGAATCAAGCTCCACCACAATAGGAAAAGAAGTCGAATTTGGAGTTGTTTTCTAGGTACATATCACAGAATGAAACAAGGATGAACAATATGAAAGTATCAATTCGAAACCTAGAAAACCAAATGGGTCAGCTTGCTCATGCCATTAACAACCGACCTCTAGGCACTGTACCTAGTGATACAGAGATCAATCCTAAGAAGGAAGGTAAGAAGCACTGCAATGCTATTACATTACGAAGCAGAAAAAGGTTACCTGAGGTTGTTGGTGGAACTTCAAAATAATCACATGGAGATGATACTGAGGGTAAAAAAATAAAAGTTAGCAAGAATGTGGAACATGAGAAGAAGGAAAGTGATCTAGTTGTAAGTTCTAATGGAGGTAATCTGAGACCTATTGTGCCTTCCGTGCCGTTTCCACAACGTTTGCAGAAACAGAAGTGGGATAAAGAGTTCTCTAAATTCATGGAAGTGTTTAAGAAGCTCCAAATCAATATCCCTTTCGCAGAAGCAGTGGAGAAAATGCCTAATTATGTGAAATTTTTGAAGAAAATTTTGTCAATGGAGAGAAAATTGGGTGATTTCGAGACAGTGGCATTTACGGAGGAGTGTAGTGCAATTCTTCAAAAGAAGCTACCACAAAAACTTAAAGATCCGGGTAGCTTTACAATTCCATGTACAATAGGCAGCCAATTTTTTGGGAGAGCATTGTGTGATTTGGGAGCTAGTATTAATTTGATGCCGCTCTTAGTTTACAAGAAATTGGGGTTGAAAGAAGCAAAACCTACTAACATTACATTGCAGCTTGCAGATAGATCACTTACTTATCCAAGGGGCATAGTTGAGGACATTCTAGTTAAAACAGATAAGTTCATTTTTTCAGCTGATTTCATAGTCTTAGATTGTGAAGAATATAGAGAAATACCTATTATTCTTGGACGACCATTCTTAGCAACGGGAAGAACACTTATCAATGTACAAAAAGGTGAGCTAACTATGC
>CAUOFW020001914.1:794017-809530 GCA_963454935.2 Ilex paraguariensis
TTTTCATTCTTTTCTCTTACTTTTATTTCTTGATTTTCTAAGATGTTGTTTAATTTTAGAATGATGTTTTTCAATTACATTATGAACTAAATCTTTATTAAGATTGCAATGGAACCTATTGTCTAGTTAAATTGATCTACTTTCATTTCTAGTTCTATTGATCATACATGAGTTGTTTGTCATATTTTGTGCTTAATATATGATTGTGTGGCCAACAATTAATTTGATTCCTTAGATGAAATTGGGAGATGAATTTTAGGGATAAATCTGAATATGATGACATGCGTCTAGTTAATTCTTCTTAGGATTGAATTGCGGGGTTTTTGTATAGGATAAAAATATACCTATATGTCGTGTGTAACTTTTGTGAGAGTTTGAACTTAATGAATCTATTCTAACTTATTTTGCATAGGAATATAGTAATTTAATTGGGATAGATAATTTTATCTAACTGTCGAAAGATGTTTGATAAATAACTTTGAGTTTTCAGTTAACAACTTATTTTGATCAATTAACTGGAAAGAGAATTAGAAAGATTATACGAAGCATTAGGGGAAGTTGTAATTTTAAATTCTTTTACCCGGTAAATTCAACCCCTGATTGTTAAGTTTAGATTTAGTTTTAATTTAGTCATTCCATAGTTCAATTCTAATTGTTTAAATAAAATTGAATTGATACAAAGTTAGTACTTGGATATTATTAGCAATAATTTTCTGTGGGAACGATACTTTACTTATCACTTTATTACTTGTTGATCGTGTATACTTGCACGTAAATTGTCAATATCAAATTCAGACAACAAAGACACTCTTGGAGGGTCCAGTTAAAGATAATTTATATTATATTCCAGCACAGGGGGTACTTGAGTTGACTAGTGGGAATAGACTCAACAAAGAAATGGTTGGTACAAATAAAAAGCATGTGGCAGTTCAGTTTGGTGGCTAGTGTTCTTCTCCAGCTTCAGGAATAATTGGCGTAGGCGACTTGGTCATGCAACTCACAAGATCACTTCTCAGCTCAAATCTACTAAGCTGATTCCTTTTCTTGATTCATCTTTGACTCATTATGTAAGTGATGCTTGTTAAGTTGGCAAAAGTAAACGTTTGCCATTTAGTTTATCTACTAGATATTGTTCTACTCCTTTGGAATTGGTACATTGTGATATTTGGGGGCCTTCGCCTACTGCTTCAGTTATTGAATTTCGTTATTACATATTATTTGTTGTTGATTTTAGTCGTTTTGCTTGGATTTATCCAATGAGATGTAGATCAGACAGTCTTCCATGCTTCCAAAATTTTAAAAATACAAGGGAAACTCNCAGTTATTGAATTTCGTTATTACATATTATTTGTTGTTGATTTTAGTCGTTTTGCTTGGATTTATCCAATGAGATGTAGATCAGACAGTCTTCCATGCTTCCAAAATTTTAAAAATACACGGGAAACTCAATTTGGGCACAAGATTAAATGGTTTCAATGTGATGGAGCTAAAGAACTTGTTGAGGGGCCTTTTCGCTCATTTTTACATGACCATGGTATTTCTCTTTGTGTATTCTGTACTCACACACCTGAACAGAATGGTCGGGCAAAGCGTAAACACTGGCATATTGAAGAAATGGGCCTTACCTTGTTATTTTAGGCTTCTTTGCCTTGCTCTTTGTGGCTTGAGGCTCTCTCTACTGCAGTGTATCTCATTAACCGACTACCTACTCTCATGCTTGGACATCGTTCCCCCCATGAGCTATTATTTGGTTCCTTGCCACACTATGATCATTTGCAAGTATTTGGATGTGCTTGTTATCCCTTTTTGGGGGCTTATTGCAAGGACAAACTTTTCCCTAAGTCTCGGCGGTGTGTTTTTATTGGTTAGATTTCAATCCACAAGGGTTATCGCTGTCTAGATCCTAACACAGGTCAAGATTTGTTTCTCGTCATGTTGTGTTTGATGAGAATGTGTTTCCTTTTGCAAATCATCCTACCTCTGGGTCTTTTGGCATTTTCCCCACTCCTTGCACTACTTCTCCTGTCTCCTTGCCACTTGTTGTGCCTCCTACATTGATCCATGGTTCATCCACTCCCCCTCAATCATCACCGACGACCACTATGCCTGAACTTGAAGTTGCAACACCTACTTTCCCTTTTGTGTTATGTGGTGATTCGGAACCTCACCCCACTACAAGCTCTTCTGTTGCTGAGCTTCCTATGGTTGATCCTTCTACAACTGATGCATCTATTAGTTCTCCAACTCCTTCAGGCTTATTCTATCCAATTGTGACCCGAAGTCGTGATAGAACTTGCCGGCCTCGTACTCTTTACTTTAGCAAGCACTCTCTTGTACCACCATTCTCTGCTCTTTTATGTGCTATAAGCCCCAAGGAACCCACTTCTTTTAAGGAAGCTTCACAAGACCATCGTTGGATCTTTGCAATGGAGGATGAGTATCATGCTCTTCTCCATAATGGTACTTGGTCCCTTGTGCCTCATGATTCTTCAATGAATGTTGTTGGTTGCCGCTGGGTTTACAAAGTAAAAGAGTGTACTGATGGCTCAATTGAGCGTTTTAAGGCACGACTAGTTGCCTAGGGATTTACTCAACAAGAAGGTGTTGATTTTGATGATACTTTTAGCCCTGTTGTAAAGGCTACTACCATACGCACTGTCCTATCTATAGTTGTTTCTCGAAGCTAGACCATTAAACAGTTGGATGTTAAGAATGCCTTCCTGCATGGTCACGTCCATGAGGAGGTGTATATGTCTCAGTCTCCTGGTTTCATTGATTCTTCTCGTCCCACACATGTTTGCAAGTTGTATTGTGCTATTTACGGACTCCGTCAAGCACCACGGGCCTGGTTTCAAAGCTTTAGCTCTGCACTCCTTACTATTGGTTTTCGGTGTAGTCAAGCTGACTCCTCTATGTTTGTTCTTCACTCTTTATCTTGGACAGTTATTTTATTGCTCTATGTTGATGACATTATACTGACTGGCTCCTCTTCTGTTCTTATTCAATCTGTTATTGATCGCTTGTCTTCTCAGTTCTCTATGAAAGATCTTGGTGATCTTCACTATTTTCTTGGCATCGAGGCTCATCGCACCTCTTTGCATATGCACTTAACACAGTCTAAATATCTTATTTCTCTACTTACTAGCCTGGACATGTTGTCTTGCAAGCCCACTTCCACTCCTGTTACTTCCAGGCAAAAGTTGTCTCTTCATGATGGTGCACTTCTACCTGATCCCACTAAAGTATCGGCGTATTGTTGGTGCTCTACAATATCTTACCTTCACACGTCCCGATATCACATATGCAGTCCAACAAGTTTGTCAATTCATGCATGCCCCTCACGATGCTCATTTTCAGGCTGTCAAGCGTATTCTCCGATATTTGAAGGGCACAATTGGTTATGGTATTCGGTTTCTCACATCTTTTTCTCCTAGTCTCTCTTGCTTTGTTGATGCTGACTGGGCTGGTTGTCCTGATACTCGCTGCTCTACTATGGGTCACTGTGTTTTTCTTGGCTCTAATCCTATCTCTTGGAGTACAAAGAAACAAGTGACTATGGCTCAATCCAGTACAGAGGCTGATTACAAGGCTCTCTCTTTCGCTGCTTGTGGATTGCATATCTTCTACGCGACATTGGCTTTCCTATCACCTCTCCTAGCTTTCTTTACTGTGATAACTTGGGTGCGACTCAACTAGCTGCCACTCCTATTTTTCATGCTCACACCAAGTACATTGAGATTTCCTATCATTTCATATGTGATTTGGTAAGTCATGGCTTTCTTAAAGTACTATTTGTTTGCTCTTCCCATCAACTTGCAGACTTCTTTACCAAGGGTCTTTCCACTTCTACCTTTTCCATTTTTCGACACAAGTTGTTGTGGAAGCCTCCCCAAAACTTGCGGGGGTGTAATAGGATATGTATACATGGGATATCATGTAAGCCTTGAGGGCACTATTGTACTTTCATCATATTACCTTACTTGAATATAAATATACAGCCAACCATACTATGGTAGCAGGCTATTCTCAAATCCTGTCACACTTTAAAAAAAAAGTAGCGTTTGGAATAACTTATTTTAATTACTTCCTAATAAGTCAAAAGCATTTAAACCACTTAAATAAGTAAATGGTGTGTTTGATAACCTAACTTCAATATTAAAATTGAACACTTTTAGTACTTAATGTATAAATCTCGTTTGATAACCCAATATTATAATTCCTTAATAAAATAAGTGCCACCTAGATGCAAGGCAAAATTTTAAGGAGCTTTATCCCTACTTCATGTTGAAGGCCGAAAACACCAAGCAAAGTAGGGTTTTAAAAAAAAAAATATTTTGACAAATTTGTCCCGTCAGTTTCACACCCCTAGCAAAATTCTATCGCATATTTTTCTTCATCCCCTGTACCAGTTCTTCTCCATGGCATCCATTTCCTTCATCGCCCCCTGCTAAGAAGGTCTAAACTACAAATTTAAACATAAAGAGAAACCCATAGATTTACACAACACACAAACACACATTTCACACACAAGTAGATCTACACACACACACACACACAATACAATCATGCGTACACACGCAGATTTAGACACACAACAACACAATACAACATTTGTATCCTATTGTTCAACTATTGTGTTGTTTAATTTATAATTATTTTATTCTTTCTTTGTATTTGACTAACTATTTTCTATTCAATTTTTATCATTTTATAAATTATTTTTAGTGGTTTGTCATGGTTTTTTATTAGATAGATGAATATTTAACAAATATTACAAAGCAAATATTCAAAGGATAAAATTGAAAAATTATTTATTTTTTAGAGTTTGGTTCTATGTAATTATCTAACAGCTTGATGCAATTTAGTATTTAAATTTTAATGAAAATCAAACAGTTTACGAATTAAAAAATTTAGCATTCAACACTTACAATTAAGTATTCAACTTTCAATTTTATCAAACACTACCTAAGTTAAAAAAAAAAAAGTAACTTTTACTTTTTAAAAATCACTTCTCCACAAAAATATTTCACCACCAGCATCACCCACCACCACCACCACCACCACCACCATCACTACCACTCCATCACCGTAGATCACCACCACCACCGTCATCCCACTAACACTATCATTGCTGCCACCACAACCGTCGCCACCACCACCACCATCGCTACCATTGCCCGTCACCACCCCACCACCACCATCACTGCCAACACTAACCCATTACCACCTCCCATCGCTGTTGCCACCTCACCACCCTTGCCCACCATTACTACACACTTTTTGATAAAGTATTTTTTATTTAATTACTTTTTAGTTTGAGTATCCAAACAGTGCTTTTTTAATGAAAGTATTTAAAAAAAACACTTTTGAGGAATACTTATTTAAGAAGTACTTTTGAATTTTATAAGTCATCCCAAACGCAACTTATGTGGGGTGATTTTTTAAAAGTATTTCTAGGACTTATGACTTCTCATAAGCACTTTGAAAAAAAAAGTTTTGTTTAGAACAACTAATTTTAATTACTTTCAATTAAGTCTAAAGTAATTTTACCACTTAAATAAACTAGTACTTGCACACGTGCGTTTCACTTGAACCATTTCAAATTAGTTTTGATTTAAATTCCATGATTGTTAAACACCAACGAAAAGCTTTATCTATATAAGTCATAAATTGTTATGAAAAAGTATCTATTTCGAGGCAATATACTTGCTCCACTGCATTTGTATAGTTTTTCAATTTCAGATTTGATCCAACTTCCAACTGCATAACATCAACTGCAAACTATTTTTCCCAAAGAAGATGGGAAATTCAAATAACCACAGAACCATGTATTTTAGCATTAGTGCAGGCACTAAGGAGAACCAAAATATATAGTCTAATTTATGTAGGTGTTATGTAACGCCCCAAATTCCCCCTTGGACGACATTATAATCTAAAACCATGCACATCATGAGAGCAACTACTAAAATCCATCAATAAAGAAATTTAATTCATCAAATGCAATATTTACAACATCATTCCCAAAAGAATATGCCAAAACGTGGCTATTATATCCCAAAAGAATCATATTTAAACTCGTAGCAGAATAATAAAAGATTAGTCTTTACGTAATTTCAAAAGAAATTTTCTAGTCTAGTATCTAGGAGAGCATAACCCTAGACATCCACCTCGGGATCCACGAGCCCGTCTAGTGGAGCTTCCCAATGTATCAGATCCTTAACTCTGAGCTCCTCATCTAGACCACAATCTGAAAAATATATAGTTTGTAAGGGGTGAGCGCTAAGCTCTATGGCAACATTCTCCCAATCTCAAACAAGGTTTATAAAACCTATAAAACAAGTCGGTCTCATTTCACAAATATTATATATCAATTTTGAAATAAAAATGGGACATTTCAACAGATCTCAAGTTTATCCAATAGCAATAATTAAATGAACAATAAAGTAAATTTTCCAACAATAAACCATTTCTCACAAGTTCTTGTAGAATCTCATACTTCCACAAGCTCTTGTAGGAAACCAATTCCAAACAATAACAATAATCCACAACTTGGATCTTTTCCAATAGTATGTATATGTATCTCAAGCATAATGTATGGCAATCACATGAATCAACACATCGAGAATATCCTGACACACACACACACCCCCCAAATCCTCGCGCAAGGATATCCAACTTTAGGAAGGGCGTCTACCATCTCAATGGCAAGGACGATCCAACCTAGGAATAGTATACTAACCCCTTTTTTCCCTCAGTTTCACATGAACGAATAGTGGTTTGGTCCTCGTAAGGCACCAACCCCACTACGAGTGGTAGGGAACCTTCAAACCCACATGGAGTAAGAAACGCATCTACACCACTCTACGATATCCAGTCAACGACCACCCATGGTCATCCCAACATCCCCAAGAGATACAAACCCAAAACAATTTCCTCAAATCACAAGCAAATTTCTAAAATCTCCAACTTTCACATGTATTTTTTTCATAGAACATTGAAGAAAAATGCAAGAGATCATCACAACATCATTTTATTCCTCAACACAAAACACTATGGTTTCAAAATCAAGAATAAAGGAAGAAGCAAGAGGAAAATCCATCTCTCTTGAAAACTAGGGTTCTAAATCAAGAAAAAGAGATTTCATGAGTATTCAACCATAACTTTGTTTAAAACATGATAATAGTTGCAAGAAGACCAAGGAATGATGATTTCATAACATATGTATAAGATTTAGAGTCAAAGAATACATATATACAAGCCCTAGTCTCAATGAACAAGAATGAAAGAAAACCCCTACCTTCGTATTCTTGAAAAACTAAGGTTTTGATCTTCTTGAAGTGGAAATCCCCTTTGATCTTGTGTTTTTCTCTTCCTTTCTTATTCTCTAAGGTTTTCTAGGGTTAGAAAGGTTGAAATGGAGCTAATGGAGGCGTCATTATGTATTTATAGAGTGAAAAATACACCCCAGATCGCGACTAACAATTTCTGGAACTTACAAAAATACCGGTACGGTAAACTCTCTGGACAGTAGTGTACCGGTACGGTAACTTCCAGGCGTATCGGTACGCTGTACCAGTACGGTCTGTTCAGTTTTGCCTGTTTCCTTTGTTTTTTATTTTCAATCCATTCCAAACCTTTTCAAAACTAACCCAAACTTATACCACATACATTTGGACATCAAACATAGTTGGTACAAGTTCGATTACAAAAAAATTTATATTTTTACTTACTACATATTAAAATAAAAGTGTGGGGGTTTACAATCCACCCCCCTTAAAAAAAGTTTTGTCCTCGAAACTTACCTCAAATAGCGAACAAATTGGGGTATTTCTCTCGCATCTCTAGCTCCGGTTCCCAAATAGCTTCCTCCACTCCATGGTGTTGGCACAAGACTTTCACCAGTTGCATGACTTTGTTGCGAAGCACAATCTCCTTGGTGTCGAGAATCTTCACCGGTTGTTCTTCATATGTTGCTCCATCTTGAATTTCAGTATCTCCCAAATTCACGACAGGCGTTGTATTCGATTAACATTTCCTCAACATTGAGACATGGACCACGACATGTACCCCTAATAATTGAGCTGGTAACTGAAGTTGATATGCCGCTTTGCCCACCATTTTGATCACTTTGAATGGTCCAGTATATCTTGGCACTAATTTTCCCTTCTTGCCGAATCTAAACACTCCCTTTTTAGGTGACACCTTAAGGAACACATAGTCCCCCTCTTGGAATTCCAAGGGTCTTCGTCGTCGATCTGCATAACTTTTCTGTCTACTTTGTGCCATGCGTAGCCTCTCCCGGATGAGTTAAATTTTCTCCGTAGTCTCCCGAACGATGTTTGGCCCAAACAAGCTACTCTCTCCAACTTCCAACCAACAAGTCGGGGACCTACATGGACTTTCATACAATGCCTCATACGGTGCTATGCCAATACNCAATTAATAGTACTTATCTGCAATATAATTTTTTTAAGGTATTTTTTCACAAATAAATGGTTCATACGATATTTTTTTCACAATTTTCGCTTTTTTTTTCCAAGAATTTTGAACTTAGGAGCCTTTGATTTTAAGGGCTTAATAATGGGCCCAAGCTACTCAATTTAAAAAAAGGAAACTAAGGCGGCCGATACATATTATTAGAAATATTAGGTAAAAGTATAACTATTGAAAACATCAGTAAAAAAAGTCCACATGCCATAACCAAAATTTAAAATACCCCCTTTTTTTTGGGTGCTTCGGAAAATATATTAAAACATTAAATAGAGTTCCTTACAAAAGCAACATTAGCCATATCTGCTAACAAAAGATTAGCCAACTAGGGAGGGGGATACTCCAGTTCAACAAAAGGATCTAACTGGTGGACGCCTATATTGGCCAAAATATTGGCATACTGGTTGCCTTCTCTGAGGGTATGGATTGTGGGAATGTGATTCATCTCCATGAGCCTTCTACATTGCGCAATAACCTTCCTGTTGGGGTGAGTGGCCTCCGGATCCTTGGCTAGTAACTTGGCAGCTTCAAGGGAATCCGTTTTCACTATGATTTGGGTGATGTTCCTATTTTGCACGAGCTCCAAGCCTTTAAGAATTGCCCGAAGTTCGGCCTGCAAGCTTGTAGTCTCCACCATTTTCCCATAAAAGCCCACAATCCATTTTCCTTGATCATTCCTGATAACTCCACCAACACCGGCTGGCCCAGGATTGCCTTTTGAGCATCCATCAGCGTTCAACTTGTTCCAGCCTACGTGGGGGAAAGACTATGCAATCAGACAGGGAGAACAATTTGTAGTCACATTAGACACTTTCTTAAATGCCTTGACCGTGTCCAAGGCTAAGAGCCACGCTTCCCTGGCCACAAGTCTGGGCAGAGTTTTAGTACTAGCAATACACTCCCTATTTCTATCCTTCCATATGCACCATGAGACACAAGCACACATGATGGGCCAGTTAATGCCTTTCCAGTCCTTGTTTATACTTAGTTTAAAATTCAAAAGGATCCAATTCTGAAGACCTTCAATCTGTACCGAATCCTCACCTTGGGGCAGGTTAAAAAACTCCCACACTCTTTGCGCTTTCTAGCACTCGAAAATCACATGTAAGGTTGTTTCAACTGAGTGATGACGTCTAGCACAAGAGGCATCACTAGCCATGTTCCTCACTATTATAAGGTTATTGGTGAGAAGTCTATCATGTTGGACAAGCCATAAAAACTGATTTATCTTTTATGGGACTTTCAAATCCCAGATCAAGTTCTAGTGGAGAGAAGAGGGTCCACTCAAACTGGATTGAGAAATAAGATCCAAAGCAGCCTTAGTAGAGAACTTACCATTACTCGAGAGACCCCAACAAACCTTATCCTGAAACTCAGCAGAAAGAGGACATGGAGATTGTAAAATCTCTAAAATAATAGAGTGAGGAAGAAACATACCTACCTCCTGGAGGTTCCAGTTGCCCTTACAGTCAATGAAATCAGCCACCTTTTTGTTGAGATTAATTAAATCAGGTTGGGTAGTGTGCTGCACTAGAGGGCATTTTCCCCACCACCAATCAGTCCAGAAATTGACATGTTTTCCATCCCTAATTAGCCATTTTGAACCCATATCCACTATATTTTTAGTCTTACCAATAGCTTTCCAAGTTGATGAGCCAACAGTTTTGAGATTCCAGTTAAGATTATCCTGATCAACATATTTGCTACTGACCACATCAACCCAGAGAGCTTTTTCACTATTCTTCACTTTCTAACCCAGTTTAGTTAGTAGGGCTAGGTTATTGTCCCTGCTCTTTCTCACACCTATCCCCCCATCCTTCCTATGGGAACAGACCCTATTCCAATTTACAAGGTGGACTTTCTTTTTATCAGGTGTGTCACCCCAAAAAAAATTCCTATTAAGTTTATCAATCTAGTCACAGGTGGCTTGAGGCATCTAGTTAGTTTGCATTACATGGTTCGAAATTGTTGAAGTAACTGCCTTAACGAGGGTGGTTCTACCAGCCAAGGAGAGGGACTTAGCTTTCCACCCATTGAGTTTGTTTTGAATTTTCTCTATAACAAACTTGAAATGTTCTTTAGAGGATCTTTTGTGCAAAATAGGGACCCCTAAATACTTTCCTAAATCATCAGTGAGGGTTACGCCACATTTCTTACTAAGGAGTAAGGCATGGCTTTTACTTATATTGGGAGAGAAAAAAACCTTGGATTTATTCAAACTAACTTTTTGACCTGACAACAAGCAAAATTCTTCAAGCACATCTTTAATCATAAGACAGTCTCTTTCAGTGGCTCTTGAAAACAAGACAATATCATCAGTAAAAAATAAATGCGTAATATGGGGTCCCTTTCTAGAGGCTTTCACCCCACACCATTTGCCTTCATGAACTTTTTCAAGAATAAGCTGACCCAGTCGTTCCATATATAGCACAAAGAGATAAGGGGATAGAGGGTCCCCCTGTCTCAAGCCTCTTTTAGCTTTAATTGGGTCTAATGTGGAGCCATTCCATAGAATGGAAAGGGAGGATCCTGTAACACAGCTCATAATGATATCAGCCCAGGAATTGGGGAAATTTAAGTTAAGAAGAGTATTATAAAGGAAGAACCAGTTGACTCTATCATAGGCTTTCTATAAGTCAATTTTGATAACCATTCCCCCACACTTCCCTTTTTTCCTCTTTAGAGAATGAATAATTTCTTAAGTAATAATGACATTATCAATAGTCTTCCTACCTGGGATGAAATTGCATTGGTTCGGGCTGATTAAATTATCCAAAAAGGGTCTAATTCTACTCACCAACAATTTAGTCAGAATCTTGTAAGGGACATTACACAGACTTATGGGTCTAAATTGAGTGACCTGTGTGGGATTAACAATTTTAGGTATAAGGGTCACCCAGGTCTTGTTCAGGTCACTTGGGCATTCTCTTTTTTCAATCATCTCCTTGATAAGATTATAGACAGAATCCCCAACTTTTGTATTTGCAAGGCCTTTCCTTTTATTGTTCCAAGTGAGTTTGGGGCCGCTACATCCAAGATCAATAAGACCGCAGTTATTAATTCTGTCTTTGAATTTTCTTATCCTTCTTGTATTGTTCACATGTCTTCCTCTTCTTTCTGAACTGCAAGCGAAATCATTGAAGTCCCCAGCCACCATCCACGAGCTATTATAATTGTCACCAGTACAACTAAGATCATCCCACAATTGATCCCTACAGGCAGCGTTGGGACTCCCATAGACTGTGGAAAACAACCATTCATCAAAGTCCATTCTGGCAATGGTAGCATGAATAACTTGCTTCGACGTGCCCATTGTAGTTATAGAAATGTTGGAAGGATCCTAGAGGAGCCAAATACCCCTAGCTCTTCCATCCGGTTCAATACACACAGAAGAAGAAAACCCATATTGGTCAAAATAATTCCCCATCTAGTTACTCTGTATTTTTGTCTCTAAAAGCGCCACCACATCTGGTTTGTGAGCCCTGAGTATATCATTGAATACCCTTCTGAAGTTCTCGTGACTTGCACCCCTACAGTTCCAAACAAGAATTTTCATAGAAGACATCATTAAATAATGTGGTAGAGGAATGGATTCGTCAATATCCAATTTATGCCTAGCAATCTCGCTAAATTCCTCGATTGGAATTGCTGGTCTCAGTTGGATGGCCATAGTTTGGATCTTCGCTTCTCTAAGTTTGCATGGTTCCACCTCAAGCAAGGTTGATTCCACTGACTAGTGAACTAGCACAATCCATTTGCTCTCCTCCTCCGGGTGGAAGAGCAACCCCATCAGATTGTCTTGAAGGTGATAAGTCATTAATGTCCTACAGGGGACTTTCCATTATTCCTTCCTTTTCTACACACACCAGGATCTGGGGGTTTCGGGTTTAGAAGATTAGCATCTGGTATGTTGAGATGATCAGAAGAGAAGAAGAACGGTTGAGGGAACTGGGGGGGTGATTGTGGAGAGGGTTTAGTGTAGCAGGCTAAAAGTATATCTTCATTAATGTCCTGCCACCCTACACACTCCCCATAATCCCTCCCCTGAGCTTCCAGATCCATTGGATTTGAGTCGTGTTCCAAAACATTGCTGTGGCCGTTTGATCTCTGCACCAGCTCTGACTCCTCAAAGCTTCTTTCTTGGGGGTTGTGTGTAATGGGTCGGATTTTATTCGAATTTGACACCTGCTCCCAGGTCCTTCTAGAACCGGTGTGGTGGCCTTTCCTATGTCCTGTGTTAAACCTTTGGGTTGGGTTTGCTTGCTCAGCACCCACGTCTTGGACTTTGGTTGTCTCTTGGTTTTGTTCTTGGAGGGCCTGAAATCTATTGGCGTGGCCCATTTCTCTCTGGGGTGGCTGGTTTCTAAAACCTTGTGTTCTTCTTCTTCTGGGTTAGGCAATTAACCAAGGCCCAAATTAAGTCACACCTTTTGACCCATTGGGCCTCACTTGGTTTGTATCCAATCTATCTTGTGATCGTTGAAGTGTGTCGGTGGTAACGGCTCTTTCCATCCGCTTGTCTTCTCCAACTGGAGCTTGAATTCCAGTTGCCATCGGAGGAATCAAGGAAGAAGAAGATCAAGGAGTATCATATATTCTTTATTTATTTTATNATTACATGGTTCGAAATTGTTGAAGTAACTGCCTTAACGAGGGTGGTTCTACCAGCCAAGGAGAGGGACTTAGCTTTCCACCCATTGAGTTTGTTTTGAATTTTCTCTATAACAAACTTGAAATGTTCTTTAGAGGATCTNGTGTGTCACCCCAAAAAAAATTCCTATTAAGTTTATCAATCTAGTCACAGGTGGCTTGAGGCATCTAGTTAGTTTGCATTACATGGTTCGAAATTGTTGAAGTAACTGCCTTAACGAGGGTGGTTCTACCAGCCAAGGAGAGGGACTTGGCTTTCCACCCATTGAGTTTGTTTTGAATTTTCTCTATAACAAACTTGAAATGTTCTTTAGAGGATTTTTTGTGCAAAATAGGGACCCCTAAATACTTTCCTAAATCATCAGTGAGGGTTACGCCACATTTCTTACTAAGGAGTAAGGCATGGCTTTTACTTATATTGGGAGAGAAAAAAACCTTGGATTTATTCAAACTAACTTTTTGACCTGACAACAAGCAAAATTCTTCAAGCACGTCTTTAATCATAAGACAGTCTCTTTCAGTGGCTCTTGAAAACAAGACAATATCATCAGTAAAAAATAAATGCGTAATATGGGGTCCCTTTCTAGAGGCTTTCACCCCACACCATTTGCCTTCATGAACATTTTCATGAATAAGCTGACCCAGTCGTTCCATACANACAATATCATCAGTAAAAAATAAATGCGTAATATGGGGTCCCTTTCTAGAGGCTTTCACCCCACACCATTTGCCTTCATGAACTTTTTCAAGAATAAGCTGACCCAGTCGTTCCATATATAGCACAAAGAGATAAGGGGATAGAGGGTCCCCCTGTCTCAAGCCTCTTTTAGCTTTAATTGGGTCTAATGTGGAGCCATTCCATAGAATGGAAAGGGAGGATCCTGTAACACAGCTCATAATGATATCAGCCCAGGAATTGGGGAAATTGAAGTTANAGGGAGGATCCTGTAACACAGCTCATAATGATATCAGCCCAGGAATTGGGGAAATTTAAGTTAAGAAGAGTATTATAAAGGAAGAACCAGTTGACTCTATCATAGGCTTTCTCTAAGTCAATTTTGATAACCATTCCCCCACACTTCCCTTTTTTCCTCTTTAGAGAATGAATAATTTCTTAAGTAATAATGACATTATCAATAGTCTTCCTACCTGGGATGAAATTGCATTGGTTCGGGCTGATTAAATTATCCAAAAAGGGTCTAATTCTACTCACCAACAATTTAGTCAGAATCTTGTAAGGGACATTACACAGACTTATGGGTCTAAATTGAGTGACCTGTGTGGGATTAACAATTTTAGGTATAAGGGTCACCCAGGTCTTGTTCAGGTCACTTGGGCATTCTCTTTTTTCAATCATCTCCTTGATAAGATTATAGACAGAATCCCCAACTTTTGTATTTGCAAGGCCTTTCCTTTTATTGTTCCAAGTGAGTTTGGGGCCGCTACATCCAAGATCAATAAGACTGCAGTTATTAATTCTGTCTTTGAATTTTCTTATCCTTCTTGTATTGTTCACATGTCTTCCTCTTCTTTCTGAACTGCAAGCGAAATCATTGAAGTCCCCAGCCACCATCCACGAGCTTTTATAATTGTCACCAATACAACTAAGATCATCCCACAATTGATCCCTACAGGCAGCGTTGGGACTCCCATAGACTGTGGAAAACAACCATTCATCAAAGTCCATTCTGGCAATGGTAGCATGAATAACTTGCTTCGACGTGCCCATTGTAGTTATAGAAATGTTGGAAGGATCCTAGAGGAGCCAAATACCCCTAGCTCTTCCATCCGGTTCAATACACACAGAAGAAGAAAACCCATATTGGTCAAAATAATTCCCCATCTAGTTACTCTGTATTTTTGTCTCTAAAAGCGCCACCACATCTGGTTTGTGAGCCCTGAGTATATCATTGAATACCCTTCTGAAGTTCTCGTGACTTGCACCCCTACAGTTCCAAACAAGAATTTTCATAGAAGACATCATTAAATAATGTGGTAGAGGAATGGATTCGTCAATATCCAATTTATGCCTAGCAATCTCGCTAAATTCCTCGATTGGAATTGCTGGTCTCAGTTGGATGGCCATAGTTTGGATCTTCGCTTCTCTAAGTTTGCATGGTTCCACCTCAAGCAAGGTTGATTCCACTGACTAGTGAACTAGCACAATCCATTTGCTCTCCTCCTCCGGGTGGAAGAGCAACCCCATCAGATTGTCTTGAAGGTGATAAGTCATTAATGTCCTACAGGGGACTTTCCATTATTCCTTCCTTTTCTACACACACCAGGATCTGGGGGTTTCGGGTTTAGAAGATTAGCATCTGGTATGTTGAGATGATCAGAAGAGAAGAAGAACGGTTGAGGGAACTGGGGGGG
>CAUOFW020001914.1:809970-849269 GCA_963454935.2 Ilex paraguariensis
AAAAAAAAAAAGAGAAAAAACTTAACCATCATAATTTTCAAACCCCCCTCTCTATCTCTCTCTCACACGCAAGCATTGTCTTTCTCTCTCACCATCCAAATATAAAAAAAGTTGAAATAAAACAGAGAAAAATAAAATAATTAATGGAATATAAAAAAGAAGTTCTTGATAAATATGTAACTAGTAAAAAAAAAATTTCCTAATTGTTTTTTAAATGAACTTCAAAGAATTCAAAGATAATGAAACTATACAAGAAGATAACAATAAAAATATTCACTATCATAATTAAACATATAATGAGNGGGATGAAACTGCATTGGTTCGGGCTGATTAAATTATCCAAAAAGGGTCTAATTCTACTCACCAACAATTTAGTCAGAATCTTGTAAGGGACATTACACAGACTTATGGGTCTAAATTGAGTGACCTGTGTGGGATTAACAATTTTAGGTATAAGGGTCACCCAGGTCTTGTTCAGGTCACTTGGGCATTCTCTTTTTTCAATCATCTCCTTGATAAGATTATAGACAGAATCCCCAACTTTTGTATTTGCAAGTCCTTTCCTTTTATTGTTCCAAGTGAGTTTGGGGCCGCTACATCCAAGATCAATAAGACTGCAGTTATTAATTCTGTCTTTGAATTTTCTTATCCTTCTTGTATTGTTCACATGTCTTCCTCTTCTTTCTGAACTGCAAGCGAAATCATTGAAGTCCCCAGCCACCATCCACGAGCTATTATAATTGTCACCAGTACAACTAAGATCATCCCACAATTGATCCCTACAGGCAGCGTTGGGACTCCCATAGACTGTGGAAAACAACCATTCATCAAAGTCCATTCTGGCAATGGTAGCATGAATAACTTGCTTCGACGTGCCCATTGTAGTTATAGAAATGTTGGAAGGATCCTAGAGGAGCCAAATACCCCTAGCTCTTCCATCCGGTTCAATACACACAGAAGAAGAAAACCCATATTGGTCAAAATAATTCCCCATCTAGTTACTCTGTATTTTTGTCTCTAAAAGCGCCACCACATCTGGTTTGTGAGCCCTGAGTATATCATTGAATACCCTTCTGAAGTTCTCGTGACTTGCACCCCTACAGTTCCAAACAAGAATTTTCATAGAAGACATCATTAAATAATGTGGTAGAGGAATGGATTCGTCAATATCCAATTTATGCCTAGCAATCTCGCTAAATTCCTCGATTGGAATTGCTGGTCTCAGTTGGATGGCCATAGTTTGGATCTTCGCTTCTCTAAGTTTGCATGGTTCCACCTCAAGCAAGGTTGATTCCACTGACTAGTGAACTAGCACAATCCATTTGCTCTCCTCCTCCGGGTGGAAGAGCAACCCCATCAGATTGTCTTGAAGGTGATAAGTCATTAATGTCCTACAGGGGACTTTCCATTATTCCTTCCTTTTCTACACACACCAGGATCTGGGGGTTTCGGGTTTAGAAGATTAGCATCTGGTATGTTGAGATGATCAGAAGAGAAGAAGAACGGTTGAGGGAACTGGGGGGGTGGTTGTGGAGAGGGTTCAGTGTAACAGGCTAAAAGTATATCTTCATTAATGTCCTGCCACCCTACACACTCCCCATAATCCCTCCCCTGAGCTTCTAGATCCATTGGATTTGAGTCGTGTTCCAAAACATTGCTGTGGTCGTTTGGTCTCTGCACCAGCTCTGACTCCTCAAAGCTTCTTTCTTGGGGGTTGTGTGTAATGGGTTGGATTTTATTCGAATTTGACACCTGCTCCCAGGTCCTTCTAGAACCGGTGTGGTGGCCTTTCTTATGTCCTGTGTTAAATCTTTGGGCTGGGTTTGCTTGCTCAGCACCCACGTCTTGGACTTTGGTTGTCTCTTGGTTTTGTTCTTGGAGGGCCTGAAATCTATTGGCATGGCCCATTTCTCTCTGGGGTGGCTGGTTTCTAAAACCTTGTGTTCTTCTTCTTCTGGGTTAGGCAATTAACCAAGGCCCAAATTAAGTCACACCTTTTGACCCATTGGGCCTCACTTGGTTTGTATCCAATCTATCTTGTGACCGTTGAAGTGTGTCGGTGGTAACGGCTCTTTCCATCCGCTTGTCTTCTCCAACTGGAGCTTGAATTTCGGTTGCCATCGGAGGAATCAAGGAAGAAGAAGATCAAGGAGTATCATATATTCTTTATTTTTTTTATTTTTTTTTGTAGTAGACTTTTCCCCAATTTTTTTGTTAATTTGAGGAATTGTTATTATTGATTTTTATAGTGAAATGCATAATTGTGAAATTAAAAAATCAATATTAACAATTCCTCAGATTAACAAAAAACTGGGGAAGAGTCTACTACTACTACAAAAAAAAAAAAAACTTAAATTTTTACTTTGTACTTGAATGATGGAGACTATGAAGAATGAACCAGCCTTTTCTCCTTCTCACAACGAAAACTTCTTTTCCAAAAACGTTGCAATGATCTCGCCCATAGTTCTTCTTCACAGTGGAACCCTTGTTCCGCAATGATTAATGCTCTGTGTGTTATTCACAGTTGATCTGAACTTTTTGACTTCTTCATAACTAAACCCTAAAAAAAAATCGATTTCGTAATGAGAATGTTGAGAGAGTGGTGGTTTTGAGGAAGTTAGGTCATCCCTGTTTCAATTTCAAAAAGTTTGGCGATTATGATGGAAGCGTGCGTAATTGGTGTCTCTTCCCTTTTCTTCCGGAGGTGTCCTTAGATGTTAGGAAACCGTTCAACTTCAACAAAAGGTGTATTTTAGACTTTCGTTATGGTATGTGGATTTTTTTACTTATGTTTTCAATAGTAATACTTTTTATCTAACATTTCTAATAATATATACCGGCCCTCATAATTTCCAAAAAAAAAAAGAGAAAAAACTTAACCATCATAATTTTCAAACCCCCCTCTCTATCTCTCTCTCACACGCAAGCATTGTCTTTCTCTCTCACCATCCAAATATAAAAAAAGTTGAAATAAAACAGAGAAAAATAAAATAATTAATGGAATATAAAAAAGAAGTTCTTGATAAATATGTAACTAGTAAAAAAAAAAATTCCTAATTGTTTTTTAAATGAACTTCAAAGAATTCAAAGATAATGAAACTATACAAGAAGATAACAATAAACATATTCACTATCGTAATTAAACATATAATGTGNTGAAACTATACAAGAAGATAACAATAAAAATATTCACTATCATAATTAAACATATAATGAGACAATCATGACGTAAAAAAAAAAAGAAAAATGTTTCAAGAACATAAAAATCTTTATTGTATGCATCATAAAAAAGATTGAGTGAATTAACAATCCTATTAATTAAAAAATACGTGGTAGCAACACATAAATATAAAAACTTAATTATTACTTTTGGATCTCAAAAAGTGAGAAGACTAAATTATATATAATTTTTATTAATATTAAAAATAAAAAAGTCTTATCATAATTGTCGTTTTAGGCCTCAAAATGTGTCGACCCGCTCCTGTCCAAAGTCTAGGTTGGGACATGGATACATGCACGTTACTTGTTTAAAAGAAGATAAGGACCAGGTGTCAACGGTGTCATCATCACTGTTTGTGTAAATACCAGCAATATTCAGTTGATCTGGATGGGAAATCTTCTTGAGTTTTAAGTTTATCATGAGCAACCGGAGGGCCGGCCTCTTGTTAGGGAATGGGTATGGCTTTCTTTCATGCACGAAAAGATTTGTAGAAGAGTAATATTAGATGAACTTAAAAATTAGACTTAAAAATTTTAACAATTAAATAAGTAGTGGATTCTAATAAATACTGGAATCCACAATGAAATCCATTGTGAAGTTTGTGTTATAGACTGGTATTTGCATCGACAAACTTCACAATTGTGAAGTTTGTGTTATAGATTAAGTAGTGGATTCTAATAAATACTGGAATCCACAATGAAATACTGGAATCCACAATTAAATATGTAATACTAGGATATGTTTCCCATTTATAAATTATCCATTTGTTGGATAGACAATAAAGTAAATCCTCACTATTTATGTAATTTCAAATTATGTCCTTTAAATTCTTTACTTGACATATTGAAGTTATTATATGTAGTTATTTGTCCTNCACTATGATTTGGGTGATGTTCCTATTTTGCACGAGCTCCAAGCCTTTAAGAATTGCCCGAAGTTCGGCCTGCAAGCTTGTAGTCTCCACCATTTTCCCATAAAAGCCCACAATCCATTTTCCTTGATCATTCCTGATAACTCCACCAACACCGGCTGGCCCAGGATTGCCTTTTGAGCATCCATCAGCGTTCAACTTGTTCCAGCCTACGTGGGGGAAAGACTATGCAATCAGACAGGGAGAACAATTTGTAGTCACATTAGACACTTTCTTAAATGCCTTGACCGTGTCCAAGGCTAAGAGCCACGCTTCCCTGGCCACAAGTCTGGGCAGAGTTTTAGTACTAGCAATACACTCCCTATTTCTATCCTTCCATATGCACCATGAGACACAAGCACACATGATGGGCCAGTTAATGCCTTTCCAGTCCTTGTTTATACTTAGTTTAAAATTCAAAAGGATCCAATTCTGAAGACCTTCAATCTGTACCGAATCCTCACCTTGGGGCAGGTTAAAAAACTCCCACACTCTTTGCGCTTTCTAGCACTCGAAAATCACATGTAAGGTTGTTTCAACTGAGTGATGACGTCTAGCACAAGAGGCATCACTAGCCATGTTCCTCACTATTATAAGGTTATTGGTGAGAAGTCTATCATGTTGGACAAGCCATAAAAACTGATTTATCTTTTATGGGACTTTCAAATCCCAGATCAAGTTCTAGTGGAGAGAAGAGGGTCCACTCAAACTGGATTGAGAAATAAGATCCAAAGCAGCCTTAGTAGAGAACTTACCATTACTCGAGAGACCCCAACAAACCTTATCCTGAAACTCAGCAGAAAGAGGACATGGAGATTGTAAAATCTCTAAAATAATAGAGTGAGGAAGAAACATACCTACCTCCTGGAGGTTCCAGTTGCCCTTACAGTCAATGAAATCAGCCACCTTTTTGTTGAGATTAATTAAATCAGGTTGGGTAGTGTGCTGCACTAGAGGGCATTTTCCCCACCACCAATCAGTCCAGAAATTGACATGTTTTCCATCCCCAATTAGCCATTTTGAACCCATATCCACTATATTTTTAGTCTTACCAATAGCTTTCCAAGTTGATGAGCCAACAGTTTTGAGATTCCAGTTAAGATTATCCTGATCAACATATTTGCTGCTGACCACATCAACCCAGAGAGCTTTTTCACTATTCTTCACTTTCTAACCCAGTTTAGTTAGTAGGGCTAGGTTATTGTCCCTGCTCTTTCTCACACCTATCCCCCCATCCTTCCTATGGGAACAGACCCTATTCCAATTTACAAGGTGGACTTTCTTTTTATCAGGTGTGTCACCCCAAAAAAAATTCCTATTAAGTTTATCAATCTAGTCACAGGTGGCTTGAGGCATCTAGTTAGTTTGCATTACATGGTTCGAAATTGTTGAAGTAACTGCCTTAACGAGGGTGGTTCTACCAGCCAAGGAGAGGGACTTGGCTTTCCACCCATTGAGTTTGTTTTGAATTTTCTCTATAACAAACTTGAAATGTTCTTTAGAGGATCTTTTGTGCAAAATAGGGACCCCTAAATACTTTCCTAAATCATCAGTGAGGGTTACGCCACATTTCTTACTAAGGAGTAAGGCATGGCTTTTACTTATATTGGGAGAGAAAAAAACCTTGGATTTATTCAAACTAACTTTTTGACCTGACAACAAGCAAAATTCTTCAAGCACATCTTTAATCATAAGACAGTCTCTTTCAGTGGCTCTTGAAAACAAGACAATATCATCAGTAAAAAATAAATGCGTAATATGGGGTCCCTTTCTAGAGGCTTTCACCCCACACCATTTGCCTTCATGAACTTTTTCAAGAATAAGCTGACCCAGTCGTTCCATATATAGCACAAAGAGATAAGGGGATAGAGGGTCCCCCTGTCTCAAGCCTCTTTTAGCTTTAATTGGGTCTAATGTGGAGCCATTCCATAGAATGGAAAGGGAGGATCCTGTAACACAGCTCATAATGATATCAGCCCAGGAATTGGGGAAATTTAAGTTAAGAAGAGTATTATAAAGGAAGAACCAGTTGACTCTATCATAGGCTTTCTATAAGTCAATTTTGATAACCATTCCCCCACACTTCCCTTTTTTCCTCTTTAGAGAATGAATAATTTCTTAAGTAATAATGACATTATCAATAGTCTTCCTACCTGGGATGAAATTGCATTGGTTCGGGCTGATTAAATTATCCAAAAAGGGTCTAATTCTACTCACCAACAATTTAGTCAGAATCTTGTAAGGGACATTACACAGACTTATGGGTCTAAATTGAGTGACCTGTGTGGGATTAACAATTTTAGGTATAAGGGTCACCCAGGTCTTGTTCAGGTCACTTGGGCATTCTCTTTTTTCAATCATCTCCTTGATAAGATTATAGACAGAATCCCCAACTTTTGTATTTGCAAGGCCTTTCCTTTTATTGTTCCAAGTGAGTTTGGGGCCGCTACATCCAAGATCAATAAGACCGCAGTTATTAATTCTGTCTTTGAATTTTCTTATCCTTCTTGTATTGTTCACATGTCTTCCTCTTCTTTCTGAACTGCAAGCGAAATCATTGAAGTCCCCAGCCACCATCCACGAGCTATTATAATTGTCACCAGTACAACTAAGATCATCCCACAATTGATCCCTACAGGCAGCGTTGGGACTCCCATAGACTGTGGAAAACAACCATTCATCAAAGTCCATTCTGGCAATGGTAGCATGAATAACTTGCTTCGACGTGCCCATTGTAGTTATAGAAATGTTGGAAGGATCCTAGAGGAGCCAAATACCCCTAGCTCTTCCATCCGGTTCAATACACACAGAAGAAGAAAACCCATATTGGTCAAAATAATTCCCCATCTAGTTACTCTGTATTTTTGTCTCTAAAAGCGCCACCACATCTGGTTTGTGAGCCCTGAGTATATCATTGAATACCCTTCTGAAGTTCTCGTGACTTGCACCCCTACAGTTCCAAACAAGAATTTTCATAGAAGACATCATTAAATAATGTGGTAGAGGAATGGATTCGTCAATATCCAATTTATGCCTAGCAATCTCGCTAAATTCCTCGATTGGAATTGCTGGTCTCAGTTGGATGGCCATAGTTTGGATCTTCGCTTCTCTAAGTTTGCATGGTTCCACCTCAAGCAAGGTTGATTCCACTGACTAGTGAACTAGCACAATCCATTTGCTCTCCTCCTCCGGGTGGAAGAGCAACCCCATCAGATTGTCTTGAAGGTGATAAGTCATTAATGTCCAACAGGGGACTTTCCATTATTCCTTCCTTTTCTACACACACCAGGATCTGGGGGTTTCGGGTTTAGAAGATTAGCATCTGGTATGTTGAGATGATCAGAAGAGAAGAAGAACGGTTGAGGGAACTGGGGGGGTGGTTGTGGAGAGGGTTCAGTGTAACAGGCTAAAAGTATATCTTCATTAATGTCCTGCCACCCTACACACTCCCCATAATCCCTCCCCTGAGCTTCTAGATCCATTGGATTTGAGTCGTGTTCCAAAACATTGCTGTGGTCGTTTGGTCTCTGCACCAGCTCTGACTCCTCAAAGCTTCTTTCTTGGGGGTTGTGTGTAATGGGTTGGATTTTATTCGAATTTGACACCTGCTCCCAGGTCCTTCTAGAACCGGTGTGGTGGCCTTTCTTATGTCCTGTGTTAAATCTTTGGGCTGGGTTTGCTTGCTCAGCACCCACGTCTTGGACTTTGGTTGTCTCTTGGTTTTGTTCTTGGAGGGCCTGAAATCTATTGGCATGGCCCATTTCTCTCTGGGGTGGCTGGTTTCTAAAACCTTGTGTTCTTCTTCTTCTGGGTTAGGCAATTAACCAAGGCCCAAATTAAGTCACACCTTTTGACCCATTGGGCCTCACTTGGTTTGTATCCAATCTATCTTGTGACCGTTGAAGTGTGTCGGTGGTAACGGCTCTTTCCATCCGCTTGTCTTCTCCAACTGGAGCTTGAATTTCGGTTGCCATCGGAGGAATCAAGGAAGAAGAAGATCAAGGAGTATCATATATTCTTTATTTTTTTTATTTTTTTTTGTAGTAGACTTTTCCCCAATTTTTTTGTTAATTTGAGGAATTGTTATTATTGATTTTTATAGTGAAATGCATAATTGTGAAATTAAAAAATCAATATTAACAATTCCTCAGATTAACAAAAAACTGGGGAAGAGTCTACTACTACTAAAAAAAAAAAAAAACTTAAATTTTTACTTTGTACTTGAATGATGGAGACTATGAAGAATGAACCAGCCTTTTCTCCTTCTCACAACGAAAACTTCTTTTCCAAAAACGTTGCAATGATCTCGCCCATAGTTCTTCTTCACAGTGGAACCCTTGTTCCGCAATGATTAATGCTCTGTGTGTTATTCACAGTTGATCTGAACTTTTTGACTTCTTCATAACTAAACCATAAAAAAAAAATCGATTTCGTAATGAGAATGTTGAGAGAGTGGTGGTTTTGAGGAAGTTAGGTCATCCCTGTTTCAATTTCAAAAAGTTTGGCGATTATGATGGAAGCGTGCGTAATTGGTGTCTCTTCCCTTTTCTTCCGGAGGTGTCCTTAGATGTTAGGAAACCGTTCAACTTCAACAAAAGGTGTATTTTAGACTTTCGTTATGGTATGTGGATTTTTTTACTTATGTTTTCAATAGTAATACTTTTTATCTAACATTTCTAATAATATATACCGGCCCTCATAATTTCCAAAAAAAAAAAAGAGAAAAAACTTAACCATCATAATTTTCAAACCCCCCTCTCTATCTCTCTCTCACACGCAAGCATTGTCTTTCTCTCTCACCATCCAAATATAAAAAAAGTTGAAATAAAACAGAGAAAAATAAAATAATTAATGGAATATAAAAAAGAAGTTCTTGATAAATATGTAACTAGTAAAAAAAAAAATTCCTAATTGTTTTTTAAATGAACTTCAAAGAATTCAAAGATAATGAAACTATACAAGAAGATAACAATAAACATATTCACTATCGTAATTAAACATATAATGAGACAATCATGACGTAAAAAAAAAAAGAAAAATGTTTCAAGAACATAAAAATCTTTATTGTATGCATCATAAAAAAGATTGAGTGAATTAACAATCCTATTAATTAAAAAATACGTGGTAGCAACACATAAATATAAAAACTTAATTATTACTTTTGGATCTCAAAAAGTGAGAAGACTAAATTATATATAATTTTTATTAATATTAAAAATAAAAAAGTCTTATCATAATTGTCGTTTTAGGCCTCAAAATGTGTCGACCCGCTCCTGTCCAAAGTCTAGGTTGGGACATGGATACATGCAGGTTACCTGTTTAAAAGAAGATAAGGACCAGTTGTCAACGGTGTCATCATCACTGTTTGTGTAAATGCCAGCAATATTCAGTTGATCTGGATGGGAAATCTTCTTGAGTTTTAAGTTTATCATGAGCAACCGGAGGGCCGGCCTCTTGTTAGGGAATGGGTATGGCTTTCTTTCATGCACGAAAAGATTTGTAGAAGAGTAATATTATATGAACTTAAAAATTTTAACAATTAAATAAGTAGTGGATTCTAATAAATACTGGAATTCACAATGAAATCCATTGTGAAGTTTGTGTTATAGACTGGTTGTATGTAATACTAGGATATGTTTCCCATTTATAAATTATCCATTTGTTGGATAGACAATAAAGTAAATCCTCGCTATTTATGTAATTTCAAATTATGTCCTTTAAATTCTTTACTTGACATATTGAAGTTATTATATGTAGTTATTCGTCCTAAAATTGACAACATAATAACAAAAATCGTATTTTTATAGGTTATCTACTGAGATTGGATGGTGCCTTGGGAGAGCAATATTATTTTTTTGTTTAATCATGTATTGATACTTTTGGTGAATATTTTTTTAAATATTTTGTTTGAAAATTTCGACTATCACATAGTTGTAACGGATTTCTTTCTTTTTTCGGATATTGAAATATTTTTATTTCATTATTTTTATGTTGTCTTGTAAAGCATTTTTATTCTAGTCAATTTAATATGTACAATTTATTAGATATGTATGTGTGCTAAGGGAAAACATTATTGCAAATGAAATTTATATTTTTTTAGAATAAAAAGTATTTTGCGTCTACAAAAATGCCGAAGCAAAAAAATGATTATTTGCGTTGGCTAAATACCGAAGAAAAAAGGACCATTTGTGTTGATGCCAAAAAATGACTATTTGCGTCGGCATAATGTCAAAGCATATACCTACCTTTTGTTTCGAATTTTTTGCGTTGGCAAGTTAATTCGTTCTTGTGTTGGCTAACTTTTTGCATCACCCTTTTTTTGCTTCCCCTCCTTTACCGATGCAAACAATCCTCTTTGCCAATGCAAAGAGTATTTGCATCGACAAACAGGCTATTTTGCAAACTGCTTTTCTTGGAGTGCTGGAACAATCGTGTTGTGCCCCAATTTTCTTTTTTTTGGTCAGATCATCAAGTATCCGAAAGTTACTTTAGACTCCAACTAATTCGAATTCGAGTCGAGTAAGACCCCAAGGACGGCAAAACTCTCCCTACCGAATGCAGCTGCGATCCCAAGACTCGAACTCGAGACCTTGGTTAAGGTAAAACAGTCCCTCACCAACTGATCTAACGCTCGGTGGTTTGTGCCCCAGTTTTCAAAAGATTCATGAACTGCATTAGAATACTTAAATATGCAAGGTGAATGAATAAAATACAGAAAATTGGTTTTTATATACAGTTTCTTGCAAGTTTTGACAACTAAACACAGGATAACCTCTGGAGACAAGTAACATTTCTCTCTTTTTGATAACTAGAATTGTACCAATCGTGCACATTAACGGCTTAACAAGAAGCATCTATTTATGTTAAACATTGAGGAAATTTCCCTATATGTGAAGATATTTCCATTATCTGCCACGTCAATTGACTTATCAGGAATCCTTGTTTCAACTTTATACAGCTGAATAATATTCTACCAATAAAATTCAACTGTACATCACTAATCAAAGATTTTATGTACTACGGAGAACTTCATTGTAACGTACGTCAGTACGTATGTGCATTACTTGCACCACTCGTCAAGTAACCATTCTTCAAAATTGATGTTGTCATATTTTTACAAAGAAGTTACGAGCAATGTTATACAGATTTAAAAAATTGGTTTGATGTTGTGATTGTTATATTTGTCATTGATTTAACTATGAATTTTTGTATTTATTGGGATTCACTACCTATTCAATAATAATAATTCATCAATTGTTTAATTCTCTTTGACAGTACAAGGAAATTGTTAATAAAACAATAACATTACATAGGACTAATTTACTGTCAAAATTTCCTCGTTGGATTTGATTTGAATTAAACCTCATCCTAAATTGAGATGCATTGCTAATTTAAATTATGCAGTGGATTTGGTCACCTAATTTAATTTATAAATTTTGTCTTACTGAAAATCCATAGGGGGTGTTTGGCAAATCACTGATGGACTGGACTGGGTTGGATTTAAAGTCCTAACCAGTCTAGTGAAATCCCAATAACCCGGATTTATAGTGGGATAAAAATAAATTAGTTAATCTTATCCCAGAGTTGGTTAGTGATTTATGATGTTGTAGGGCTATGGATAAACTATAACTTTTTTTTAAAATATCTCATAACTTTGACATTAATTGACAATTTTACCCTTGAATCCAATTCAATCTTATGTAATGTTTGGCTTGCAAATTATTGGTTACCACTTTACTATTTAAGTGAAAAAGTAGGAAAACTTATGTATTGTACAATTCAAACTTTTACACGTTCAACTTACAAAACATTTTAAGAAGGCGATCACAAAATTATTTGATCCACCAAAAATATAAAAAAGTTAAAAAAATAAAGAATATATGAGAAATTAATACACAAGACAAATTCACATGAACATTAAAATTAATGACCCGTTGCCTTATACTTAAAAATTCACAAAATTAAGGCATTTTACTTAATATACCATACAATACATCTCTATTTTAATAGTTGCCTTAACCTATACAAACAAAATACAGGCAAAATATTTGAAATGGTAAGTTTAAGACATATGCACACATATTTAGTACATCCTACACTATCACAAGCGTGCTGACGTAATTACCAAAATGACTTGTGAAAATTACTAAGTCTAATATACACACAACTACATACAAATATGCATATTAAGTGCGAACCATGCACATAACCATCACAGACCCAATCAATCATCGATGACTATAACATCGACGTGTTTGGGAGAATTAATTAACGTGGATGAACTAACATTGTCTAATTCTTGATTGCTTGAAGTAGCTTCATCTCGTTTGAAAATAACCACAAAAAATTGAAAGTTGTGGCATGGTGCAAGTAAATCAACTTTGGCCAAATTTATTTAAAATAGCATTGTCGACATTTAATCTAGCCAAAGTATGTCATTAATTTCCATGAACCTAAATCAAATTACTCATTCCCAATTGTACAATATCTTTTCTTTTATTTGATGTCATTGCTGAAAATTTAACGAACACTTACTTGAAAATAAAATAGTAATAGAAGCAAGGTCATAACAAATTTAATAACATCTAAATTTACGAATAAAAGTAAAATCATTAATTTCTTTCCAAAATAAAAATAGATTGTACAAATATTTGTTTTATCAAATTGGGTGGCCAGTCCCAAAGGTCCAATAATAATCCAAAAAAATCAATAATAGAAAGGAAAAAAGATAAAAAAAAAAAAAAAACTATTTTCCTCTCTACTTTGCGATTTTCTTCACGAGGTACACATTGCTGGAGGCCACAAAGTCCACACACACACACACACACATATATATATATATATATATAGAGAGAGAGAGAGAGAGAGAGAGAGAAAGAGAGAGAGAGAGAGAAACATACCTTGCCAATGGCAGGAGTTCACGTCGTTCTTCGATGGGGACCGGTGCAAAAGGGAGAGACCCTAATTTTTGTGCTGGACAGGGATAAAATGGTAAAATAGGATTTGTATCCTGTCGGCTGGAGGCTAATCCCAAAGTTTTGGTGGGATTTCTTTGTCCAAATGAGAAGGGATAAAAGAGCACAATTACTACGGCTGTACTTTTTGAAAAATTACAAATATCCAGCTGCAAAATGTATTGCCAAAGCAAGAATAAATATGGCCCACAACTTATTTACCCAATCCAACTTGGTGTATCCAAATAAATACAGGATTGTTCATGTTGTCACTGATATACTTTGTGACGAGGATAGAACCGTACGTACTTCTACACAAAAACCTATCAGTATATTCAGTGTTTTAAAGTACTGTTAAAATAAGTTCTCATAAGAATTTGTCAACGACATTTTGTTTTATTCATGATTTTCCTCTCTCTTTCCTTGCCTTCTTCCTTCTCCATTGGAGCATGGATGTAGAAAATCTAGAAATTCGTGTTGAGGAAAATTTTGAAATCCACGTTTCTTAGGCCATGCAGCGTTTTCTAATTTTCAATCTAACTCACGTTTTTTCATTTCTTGTGAACAAAGTTATTTCTAGATGCTTGAATTTTCAACATAGGCCGGCCATGGCATAAACAGTCAAACCAAAATATTACATCCTTCTAGTTTAGAAAAGCATCCCAAAACACTATAAATAGCAGCATAAGGTTAGAAACAACTTACAAGATGAAGACTTCAACAAGTTCATTGCTTTCACTTCTTTTCCTTTTCTCATCTTCATTGGCAGCTTTGGCAAATACTCATGAAGATTTTCTTGAATGTCTTTCCCTTCATTCCCAGAATTCCAACGCCATATCTAATGTCGTTTACACCCCAAATAACTCTTCGTATTCATCAATCTTGCTATCTTCGGTTCGAAATGGGCGGTTTTCATCAGCTGCCACCTTAAAACATCCGGTAATTGTTACACCATTGCATGAATCTCAAATTCAAGCAGCCATATACTGTTCAAGAAAGCATGGCTTGCAAATTAGAATTCGGAGTGGAGGGCATGACTATGAGGGTCTTTCTTACCTTGCTAAAAGCCCATTTGTCATAATAGATATGAGAAATCTTCGATCAATCTCCATCGATACTCAGAATAGTACTGCATGGGTTCAAGTTGGTGCCACTCTTGGAGAACTTTATTATACCATTGCTGAAAAAAGTAGCACTCTTGGCTTTCCGGCGGGCGTTTGCCCAACTGTTGGTGTTGGTGGGCACTTTAGTGGAGGAGGGTATGGCATGATATCTCGTAGATATGGCATTGCTGCAGATAATATTATCGATGCACAAATAATCGATGTTAATGGAAGAATCCTTGACCGCAAATCCATGGGGGAGGACCTCTTTTGGGCGATTAGAGGAGGTGGAGGTGCAAGTTTTGGATTTATTCTTTCATTCAAGATAAGGTTGCTACCTGTTCCGCAAAATGTGACTGTTTTCAACGTAGTTAGAACTTTGGAGCAAAATGCAACCAAGCTTGTTCATCGGTGGCAATATATTGCAGACAAGATTGATGACAAATTATTAATCAGACTTTTCGTAAGAAGTATCAACTCTACTTCTAATGGAAAAAGATCAATACAAGCCTCCTTCACATCTTTGTTCCTTGGTGGAACTGATGAACTCCTCCCACTGATGCATGAAAGCTTCCCTGAATTGGGATTGGTGAAAGAAGACTGCATTGAAATGAGCTGGATTGAATCTGTACTATACTTTGCAGGTTTCCAAAGTGGAGAATCGCTTGATGTTTTACGAAATAGAACTTCTGGCATAAATGAGATCTCTTTCAAAGGAAAATCAGACTATGTGCAAAAGCCTATTCCTGAAAACGGGCTCGAGAGGATATGGGACTTGCTACATGAGGAAGATGTGGGGGCGGCTGAGTTGCAGTTTAGTCCTTATGGTGGAAGGTTGAATGAGATTCCGGAATCAGATATACCTTTTCCTCACAGATCTGGAAACATATACATGCTTCATTATGGTGTATTCTGGGTGGAAGAAGAGACAGCAGTGGCCGAAAGTCACCTTAGTTGGGCTCGGAGGCTATACGGTCTCTTGGCTTCCTATGTTTCCAAGTCTCCAAGAGCTGCATATTTCAACTACAGGGATTTAGACTTGGGTGTGAACAACAAAGGCAATACAAGCTATACACAAGCAAGTATTTGGGGTCTTCGATATTTCAAGAATAACTTCCAGAGATTGGTACAAGTCAAGACGGTGGTTGATCCCAGTAATTTCTTCAGAAATGAACAGAGCATTCCATCTATGTCACCGTGGTGGAAGAAGAGGGGTGATTAAAATCCACATAAAAAAATTTAAAATTCACAATGTTTATACATAAGCATGTGATTACTCATACTTCAGCCAAAAAGTGTCATGTCTAACTGTTTCATGTTTCATATGATATGTATAAATAAGATTGACAGATGTCTATGTAATTTCATATGTCGTGCATAATAAAATTTGATTGCTTATTTCACATAAACAAGTAGACAATTTGATTCTGTTTGCTAGATAAATGAAAATTCTTTGTTGAAAAAAAAGGAAAGGAAACGTAAATGGAATGTTTTACCCCTTTGGTCTGACCATAAGAAGACTCTCCCGTCCTTGTAACCACAAGGATAGACTTTGATTCTTCAGGGGATGATTGCTCGTAGGGATGATAACTTTCGCCATGATCTATTATAAGTCAAACTACATGATCTCCTCTGAGTCAAACCATATGATATTACTCCAAAAAGGACACCAATAATTGACACAAATCGATGAGTTAGCGTTGAATATGAATAACCCTATTTCATTGGAAAATATGTGAATAAATTTTTTAATCAGTAATTATGAGTCTAATTGTGAAAAAAAGAATTTGGTGAATACGAATTTCATTGAAACAATAAGTTTGAAGATAGTTAAATTTGAGCTTCATTGAAAAAAAAAGTAAAATAATTGTTGTAGAACTAAATAGTTGTTTTATAGAGTCATACTATGATGTGAATCAAGGACATTTTTCATTTAAGGGCATCTACATGTGGTGAACCACGTTAAGACACAGAGGGATCTTAGTCTTGGGGAGTTCTGTTTCATGCCTTTAAACGTGCCAGGCACCTACTCTTGGGTAATAGCCACTTGTAGGAAATGATGTGATCTCGATACGATGCCTGATGAGAGAGTTTAAATTTAGAAGTCAAAAAAAAAAAACATAAACTTCGCCCTAGAGGGGCGATATCACTTGCTTTTCCTTTGTTTGGCACATAACTATAAACTCTTCAATGATAAAAACGTATAGGAAAATGCAAAATCTTGACCCATTCGAGTGAGAGAGTTTGAAAAAAGTTAGGAATATTTAGACTTCGAAGTCTAAAAACCTTAAGTTTAGCTCTAAGGGGGCAAAATTGCCTATTCTTGCTCCATTTTGCCTGAAAATAGGTAGACACCTGCGTTTCGGTGATAAAAACTTGTAAGGAAATATTGGATCTTGATACGATTCCCGGTGAAAGAGTTTGATGCAAAACAAGGAAATTCTAGACTTAGAAGTCAAAAAATTGTAAACTTGGCTCTAAGGGGTTGAACTTGCCAATTCTTGCTCCGTTTGGCATTAAAAAGGACAGCCACCTGCCTTTTAGCGACAAGAACTTGTAAGAAAATACAAAATCTCAAATACGATCCCAGTGAACCCGTTTGTTGGAAAGTTAGAAATTACTTGACTTAGTTTCATATTGCTACGGCATAACATAGAAAGTGTGCACTGGGTCCAAACAAAACATAGTGTTTAATACTATGTAAAACATGGATTAAGAATTGTTTTTTTTTTTTTAAAGTTGTTACACTTATGATTGTAGGTTTCTATAGATTGTTCAAATTTACCAAAACAAATAGTGGTGAAGGGTGATGATGCACAAAATTGTCTTGTGCAAGATCAACAATCAAGAAGGTGAATAGGTGCAATCAATGAGCAACAAGCAATCAAAAGAAAAAATAGTAAATAAGAACTCAAAGATTTAGAGTGGTTCGGTCTCGGCTGATCTACTCCACTTTTGAGAATGACAGCAGTGGCCGGTGTTCTTTATTGATGAGTGACGGTACTCCGGAGAGTTACAATACTTTGAGGGAGAATAAGAGAGAGCAGTGTGTATAAGAGTGGGTGTAGAGATTTTGGAGGCCTTGCCCTCAATGTTGAGAAGGCTTACATTATATAGCTAGGATAAGGTAGTGGAGGCGGTGACATGAGGGAGAAGAATTCTATTGCTTTGACAAGTATTGTTATGGTAGGAGATCCTCTATGTCTATCTCCATATTATCTTCCCTCGTGCTCCTATTCATCCGGAGGAGAGCATTAGTTGGACTGAGCTTGGCCCTCGTCTTGGACTTGGACTTGTCTTGAGTAGGCTTGGCTTGGACTAGGATTGGAGTACAAAGGTGAAGAGGAACAAGAGGAGGGACGCCCAAGGGACTGCCATGGGCGGTGCCCAAGGGCTCCCCCGTCCTCCTCCTACTTTGGCCGTTGGCTTTTAATGCTGTTCTCTTGGTGTTTTCCTCAAGGGGTTGACATTGGACGCTTCTTTGGGCTTTCTCGATTTATTTAAATTGGGCTTGGCCCAGTAAAATCCGAGCTCATCATTTGCCCCCCATGCCCCAAGCCTCTGACTTTCGGTGAGAGGAAGGAGTTGTGGGCATGTGGTACAACTTCACCGGAGTAAGTCAGATTTTTCTTGTATTTCCTTCGGTACCACAACAAGTTCATGGGAATTAGGAGTTCAAATAGTTGTGGAGGAGAGAAGCGAGGAGGAGTCCATGTCCTTGATATCATAGGAGACTCCCATGGAGGTGCTTTGGGCGGCACCCACGTTGGAGATGGGAGAGGTGAAGAGGGCTTCAATAGTGCTCCCTTGGAGAAGCAGCTGAAGAATCCAAGGAGGGAGCACTTGGTGGGTGATGCCCATGGTGTGCATTTGAGTTACTGGGCAGCGCCCATGTGGCTAAGGTGGGCGCCCAAGGCAATGAGGTAGGCGCCCTTGGGGGAGAGGAACTGCTAGAGCATTGAAATCTGGCAAAACTTCAAACGGCCATAACTTCGTGAACGGGAGTCCGTTTGAAGCGAATTTTTTTTTGAATTCGGGTATTTTTTCGAGATCTATGAAATACAAAACAGACAAAGGCTGTTTGGTCAGCTAATTTTCCCAAAAAATACTTCTATCCCTCGAATTTGAGTTTTTAGCACAATTCAGTGAAACCGATCAATTTTTTTTTTTTTATATATCCTCGTCTATAAATAGAGGTCATTATTCATGTCTTGCTCATTCTTCTCCCCTTTCCAATTGTTCTGTCCAAAGGCTGTCTCCACCAAGCTTCTTCAAGAAGCTGTTCAGTCAAGCTTGCTTAAGAAGCTTCACACCAAGCTTCTTCAAGAAGCTTTAGCAAGGCTTCCTTGAGAAGCCATTCTTCCTCTATAAATAGGCCACTTCAAGAGTTCACTGTTCAACACCCATACCACCTTCACTACTCAAACCCATCTCCCATCACACAATATCCATGGAAACCAGGAGTTCAAGGAAATTGGACGAAATGTCGAAGAGTTCTAAGGGGTTGGTCTGAGGACCAGGCGGTGCTAGTAGTCAGGTGGGCAGCGCCCATGATGGTGGAAGGGTAGTGGGCGGCACCCATAGAGTGGAGGTGGGTGGTGCCTATTTGCTTGTTGGTGGTTCCCAAGCTTTGGGCAGTGGGTCGAGGAATGGAGAGGAGAAAATAGAGGCAGTGCCCACACTCCAGGCGGCATTGGGTATGATGTAGGCGAAAGAGTGCTTGGCCTTGTTAAGGAGCATCATGGAGGAAGTGCACCAGAGTTCCCTGTGGGCGGCACCCCCTTGGGCGGCGCCAAGGGCTTGGGTGATCTCCCTTCAAACTTCGGACGCTCGAGACTTTCTCCTCGTGGTGGTTTTGGCGTAGCCTGGACAACTGGTGAGCTACCCTTCGGAACTATCAGTGCAAGATTTGGCACGAGCAAAGAGGCTTCAATTAATCCTTTTGGTGCATCGAGAGGGACCCCAGACACAGGTGGGCAGCGGAGTGGATCTTCAAAGGAGACAGAGGGTGCCAGTCATGGGCTAGACAGCACCACAGGCGATGCCCATGGTGCGCTGGGCGGCGCCCCAGGCTATACAGTAGGCACCCCAACCGTAGTGCAGTCCCCTCTTCGCGAGTCCAGAAAGCGGTCGATCACCGATCTGCATGGGACTAGCTCTCAAGGTATGTTGCAGTATTCTTTTTAGTTTTTCGTTGTCATAATTATTTTCCTGAGCTACGGCCTAAACTTGCTTTTGTGGATATTCATCCAGGCGAGAGTGAGACTTCTCGGGACTCCGACGAAGGTTCAAATGCTGGAGGAAGCGATGGTTCCAAGGTAGCTTCTATACTTATCTTGCTTGACCATGATGAAGATATTGTCGAAATAGTTTTATCATATCGTATTCCACCCTGCATTACTTACTGTCGTGCTGAGGCCGATGAGTCGGCATGTTGTGATTCTTTGGGTGAGATTGTCATTTACGAAGGCATGTTGGAGGTGGGCCTTCAGTTCCCTATCCCCGGACCTATATGTCGGGTTCTCGAGCACTTGTCTCTGATTCTAGGGAGACTGGCTCTTAATGGTTAGAGGGTGATTTCAGTGTTCTTTGCCTTGTGGCAGTTGGTGCATGATGTTACCGTCCCTCCACCGTTCGAGGATTTTTTGGCTACATATACACTGGCAAAAAATCCTACTCCTCACTGGGGGTGGTACCGCTTCACCCCAAGATCAGGCAAGTTTATCGGCGGGCTTATGTCCAACCTTCGTAAATGGAAAAAAAGTTCTTCTTTGTCGGAGGCGAGTGGGCCTCCGAGTCCGACCATGACCTTATGCCCACACGACGGGATACAGTCCCAAAGACAAAGCAAGGTAAGAAATTTTTGCCCTTAATTTGTGTCTCCATCCTCATGTATTTATTCTTATGGTGCGATTGTCTTCTTGTAGCTACACCGACTCTAACTCCGATTTAGGAGAGGTTGCTCAAGATGGTTCGCAACAACCCAACCAAGGATTTTTCTGAGATTATGCTGGCGTCTGGCACCTCTATAGCTCGTTCCANAAGGATTTTTCTGAGATTATGCTGGCGTCTGGCACCTCTATAGCTCGTTCCAGGCCGAGAAAGAAAGGTACTTGATCCTTTCTCTTTTCATTTTGTAGTCTTCTTAAAGACTCAATGTGGCAGGCTTTTTGAATTGTGCTGGCTTTGCAGGTCCCCCCATTGACAGGTCGATGGTAGGGGAAGTTCTTACTTCTAGGATGACATCTTCCCTCCCTCATTCTTCCAAGATACCGAAGTCTAATAGCCTCAACTCTTCTCAACTGGGGTCTACCGGTCAAGCTAATCTCATAGAGGCTGACCTTAGTGATGTTCCTCCTTTTTCTCTGGTTGATGCCTCCCCACCCCCGAGAGACTATTCTAGCGTTGCTATAAGTGTTGAGGCTTCGGCGCCACCTTCCGTTAGGACTGAGGGCCAACTAGGCGGTCCCACTTCGAGTGCTCCCCCATTATCTATGCTACGAGATGTGAGGTTGGCAAGGGAGAGATTCTGTGATTTTGTGACCGACGTCGAGGCCCAAGAGATCGTCTCCCGAGGTCTTGAGGGCATGATTAATGCCACTGTTGAGGGTTTTGCTTTGGTATGTTTTATACCCCAGCTCCGTATCTAGCTTTTTTTTCATATTCTAGCTTATTTTATGACTTTTCTTGTACTCTTATCTCTGAATGCCTACAGGTGGCTGCTGCCTTGCATGGCTTGTTTAATAACACCTTGCAGATCCGTGATACGGTTGACAGCTTGGCTAGGGAGAGACGGGCACGAGAGGCTGCTGAGAAGCAGCTTAGGCTTGAGCGGCAGGCACGAGAGGATGCCGAGAAGCGACTAAGGCTCGAGCGGCNAGAGGCTGCTGAGAAGCAGCTTAGGCTTGAGCGGCAGGCACGAGAGGATGCCGAGAAGCGACTGAGGCTCGAGCGGCAAGCACGGAGGGTGCCGCTGAGGAGTTGAAGCAAGCGCATGAGAGGGCTTCTCAATTTGAGGCTGACCTTCGTGTAGCACTTGAGAGAGCCAGCAAGGCATAGGCTCATAGGGACGCTGCTGAGAGGGCCAGGGCTAGTGCTTTCATTGACGGCTACGAGGAGCTCAGGAGGAAAGCCTCAACAGCATTCCCTTATTGTGATCTTTCTGACCTCAAGCCTCATGAGGCCCCTGAGTCTGATGATGAGGACTATGTGAATGGAGGCAGTGAGAGTCACTAGAAGTGTGGTGCCTTTGCATTTTTTGTTCTATTGACAGACTATGCCTATCCTTTTGTATAGAGTTCATGGACTTGAACACAAATTTTGTAAAGGTCTACGACTTTTGAACGGAATACAACTTTTTGAAGAAAATATTGAGAAATTTTATTCCATAATTCAAAGTAAATATTTGAAGAAAAATGACTAACATAGAAAATTGACCAACAAGGTAAATAACCTACATAATGGACACCAACTCATGACTTACTGCCCCCAGCTACTGGTAGTATTTCTTTAGATGTTCTGCATTCGATAGGTGCCCTAGGACCTTTCCTTCAAAATTTCGGACTCTGTAGGTACCTGGCCTTACTACCTCCATGACCGTGTATGGTCCTTCCCAATTGGGTCCCAGTTTCCCTTCTCAAGAGTCCTTGGTAGATAATATGACCTTTTTGAGGACCAGGTCCCCAGATAAGAAGGAGCGAGGCTTCACCCTTGAGTTGTAATACTTGGTCATGCGACGCTTTTACTTTGTATTCCTGAGTATAACTATCTCCCTCTCCTCCTCTATCAAGTCAAGGTTGATGCCGAGGCCTTGTTCATTACTGGTAGGGTCATGGTTTTTCACCCTAAGGGAATGTACCCCAATTTCAACGGGTATCACTGCCTCTGTTCCATAGGCTAGGGAGAATGGGGTCTCGCCCGTAGGAGCCCTTGGTGTCGTTCGATAGGCCCATAACACTCATGGGAGTTTATCTACCCACTTCCCTTTTGCAGTCTTCATTCTGACTTTCAAGTTGCAGAGTATGGTCCTGACAGTGACCTCTGCTTGCCCGTTCACCTATGGATGGGTGGGGCTGTTTGATCTGTAGGTCTGCATAGAAAATGTTGAGGAGTTTGTTGTCAAACTGCTTGACATTGTCACTTACAATGGCATACGGTATCCTGAAGCAGCAGACTAGACTCTTCCATATAAAGTCCTTTATCTTTTGATCTGTGATTCTAGCTAAGGCTTCAGCTTCTGCCCACTTGGTGAAGTAGTCGATGACTATGACTACAAATTTGCACTGGCCTCGACTCACAGGTAAGGGACCTAAGATGTCGATCCCCTACATAGAGGAAGTCCACGGACTCTGGATGGTGGTGAGCTCTTCTGGTGGTTGTCTGGGCACGGTTACAAAGTGTTGATACTTATCACACTTTTTTACAAAGTCTCGGGCGTCTCGTATCATAGTAGGCCAATAATACCCTTGTCTGACTACTTTATGGGCTAAAGAACGCCCTCTTGAGTGATTCCCACATATCCCCTCATGGATCTCTTTCATGGCGTAGTCTGCCTCCTCTGGGGTGAGACAGTGGAGTAGCGGGAGAGAATGGCTTTTCTTGTAAAGGGTGTTTTGCAGTATAACATACCTGGATGCTCTCATCCTCAACTTTTTAGCTTCCACTAGGTTGTTTGGGAGAGTGCCCTCCTCTAGGTAAACTCGGATAGGAGTCATCTAGTTGGACTCCAATGATGTACAGTGAACCTTGCCCTCCTCTAGTTTGGAGGTGCTAGGCTCAAACTGATGACCTACCAAAGCTGGGCCCATAAGTATATTGGCAGAGGCAACTTTGGCGAGGGCGTCTGCCATGGCATTCTCCTCTCGAGGTATATGGTGGATCTCAAAGTTGGCAAACTCCATGAGGAGGGCTTGGACCACCAAGAGGTACTCCTGCATCCTTTCTTCCTTGGCTTCAAAATCTCCCCTCACTTGGTTGACTATGAGCTGAGAGTCACTATGTGCCACAAGGTTGAGTGCTTCCATCTCCAAGGCTAACCTTAGGCCTGATATAAAGGCCTCATACTCTACTTAATTATTTGATGTGGTGAAGTGTAGGGAGATTGCATACTTCAAGGGGGTGCTATGAGGGCTGATCAGCACGAGTTCGGCTCTGCCGCCCTCGTTGGTAAAGGATCCATCGACATAGAGTTTCTAGCATGGCGTAGCGGATGATGGAGGTGATGCCTAGAGAGAGGGAAAGGTGGGGAGTGATGGAGGCTGAGAAAGTTTCACCCAAGGTGAGGTAGGCGGTGCCCTGAGGCAGGTGGGCGGCACCTTAGGCCTAGTGGGTGGTGCCCAGGTTTGTGGCTCTGCCTCATTTTCCTTCTCATGGTCATCGGGTCTTCTTTCAGCTGCAGGTCCTGCCTTCTATTGGATGGAGTTAGTATGCACTGAGCAAGTAGATGCGGGGGTGCCTGCTACCTCCTCCAGTATCGGTGTGGACTCTGCTAACAAGTCTATAAGTGCCTGTACTTTGATGGCAGCCCTCGGCTGGTACTGCACATCGAATTCACTCAACTCCACAGCCCATTTGAGGAGTCTACCTAAAACATCAGGCTTTCCCAAAATTTTTTTAAGCAGTTGATCTGTAACAACCACGATGGTGTGACTTTGGAAATAGTGACGCAGACATCTTGCGGTAGTGATAAGGGCGAGACCTAACTTCTTTAGCTCTGAGTACCTCACCTCTGCCCCTCGATATGCCCGACTGACATAGTAGATTGGCTTCTGGATTTCTCCATCCTCTCTGATGAAGATAGAGCTTACGGCAGAGGATGAAGAGGAAAGGTAAAGGTAGAGAGTCTTTTTTGGTACATCATGGGAAAGTAGTGGTGGTGTGATAAGATAGGCTTCGAGCGTCTGGAAGGCTTCCTCTACCTCTGGGGTCCATTGGAAAGACCTGAGAAGGATCTTAAAAAATGGTAGACATTTATCTGCAGACTTAGAAATAAACCTGTTGAGGGCGGCTACTCTCCCGTTGAGGCACTGGACCTCTTTGATTGAGGCAGGGGACTTCATCTCCAAGACAACTTTGATTTTATCCGGGTTGACATCAATGCCCCTTTTGTGGACCATGAAGCCTAAGAACTTCCCTGAACTGACGCCAAAGGCGCACATTTCAGGATTCAACTTCATCATGTAGTCTCTCAACGCATCGAAGGTCTCCTGGAAGTGTGTTACATGATTTGTCGCTGCTGCGCACTTCACCAACATGTCGTCTACATAGACCTCCATCATTTTTCTAATCTGGGCTTCAAACATCCTGTTGACGAGGCGCTGGTATGTGGCACCGACGTTCTTGAGCCTGAAAGGCATCACCCTATAACAGTAAGTGTCTATTGGGGTAATGAATGAGGTCTTCTCCTGGTTTGGAGAGAACATGCTAATCTGGTTGTAACCGAAGTAGGCATCCAAAAAGCTTAGGAGTTTGTGTCCAACAGTGGCATCAATGAGTATGTCGATGCATGGGAGAGGGTAGCTGTCCTTGGGACAGGCCTTGTTGAGCTCTGTGAAGTCCACGTAGAGGCGCCACTTCCCATTGGCCTTTGTCACCATTACCACATTGGATAGCCAGTCTAGGTAGGCTACCTCCCTCACTGACCCATTCTTCAGGAGCTTGTCTACCTCCTTCTCCATGGCTTGCCCCCTCTTAGTGCTCATACTTCTCAACTTTTGGCAGATAGACTTATATCTAGGGTCAACATTGAGTTAGTGAGAGACCACTTCGGGGTCAATGCCTTCCAAGTCTTCATGGGACCAAGCAAAAATGTTTGCGTTTCTTCTGAGGAAATCTACTAAGGCAGATGTCTGCTCCTGGGAGAGTGAAGAACCTAGGTATACTTTCCTCTCCAGAAGGCTATCATCTAGTATTTCTGGGCGGAGTTCTTCTGCTGGTTCACCCCTCTCCAAGGTACCGTCATCTCTGGGGTCAAGGACTTCAACTTGCTTCTCGTTCTCCTCCCTCATTCTTCTTGTCATTATCTTCTTTATTCTTCTTATCCTCCTCTTTCTCCCCACTTCTTCTTCCTCCTAATTTTCCTCATTTTCCTTCTCATGCTCCTTCATTGTCTTCTATTTTCTCCTCATTTTTGTTCCATTCTCCTCCCTCTTCCTCTTCCTCATCCTTTTTTTTCTTCTACTATTTCTTATTATTTGGGTTATTTCCTCCTCCCTCTCCTTCAGTATGAGTCTCGTGTGGTCTCCTAGCCCTTATGGAGGCCACGTAGCACTCTATGATTGAGACTTGGTCTCCTCTTATTTCCCCAATCCCATTGGAGGTTGGGAAGCGGAGGAGAAGGTGGTAAGTAGAGGGTACTACCCTTAAGGCATTGAGGGCAGGGCNTCCCCAATCCCATTGGAGGTTGGGAAGCGGAGGAGAGGTGATAAGTAAAAGGTACTACCCTTAAGGCATTGAGGGCAGGCCGTCCAATGATCACATTATAAGTAAAGGGACAGTCGAGTACGAGAAAATTTACCATGATAGTAAAGTTCATTGGGGCAGTTCCTGTTGTGATAGGCAAGGTGATGGCTCCTAAGGGCTAGACTCTTTCTCCCGAGAAACCAACCAAGGGAGTCCTAATCGACTGTAGTCTCTCACTGCCGAGGTGAAGGTTGTCGTAAGCTGTGGCAAAGAGGATGTCGGTTAAGCTGTCACTATCGACTAGGATCCTCCTCATCTGGTAATTGGCCACCATCAAGGTCAAAACTAAGGGGTCATCATGAGGGACCTGGACCCCTACAAGGTCTTTGTCTGAGAAAGTAATGACTATTTCCTCCCCATGTCGTGGGGTCTTTATTGGGTGAGAGTCATGAGACTCCGCCTATCTGGCTCTACGGGCGTGCGCCTTCCTGGCAGAGTTGGAATCACCTTCTCCTCCTAACCCTCCGACAATGGTATGAATCTCACCAAGGGGCTACTGGCGTTCTCGTTCTTCATGCAATAGATCTGGTCCTTGACCAGCCATATACTGTTTGAGGTAACCCTGCTGGATAAGTTCCTCAATTTGCTTCTTCAACTAGAAACAGTCGTCTGTGTCATGTCCATGGTTGCGGTTGAAGCAACAACACTTACTCGAATTTCTGCGTTTGGGGTCAGACCTCATCTTCCCGGGCCAACGGATGGTGGGGTCATCCTGTATCTAGAGTAGGATGTGCTCCACTGAGGCATTAAGTAGAGTGAATGGTTGTTGGTCTCTCGGGGGTAGTGGTCTGAGTCGATCTTTTACAGAGATTCTCTCAACTTTCTTCCTCTTGTTCTCGGTCTCCTTTTTGTCTTTTCGGCTAGTTTTCCTTTTCTCCCCTCTTCGAGAGGACTCATCCCGACGGGCCTTGGTGACGTCCTCGACATTCATATACTTTTGTGCCCTAGACAGCAGTTCGGGTATGCTACAGGGTGGCTTCTTGAGGACTGAGAACATGAAGATAGAGGTGCGAAGACCGACAATAAAGGTAGCCAGAGCCACCTTATCATCTGGCTCATTAATCTGGAGCACCTCCTTATTGAAGCGGGCAAGGTAGTCACGAAGGCTTTCTTCCCTATCCTGCTTGATGATGAGCAGGTGGGTCACTGATTTCTAATGGCGACATCCCCCAATGAAGTTGGAGATGAATGACCTACTTAGTTCTACGAATGAGCAGATGGAAGAGGGCCTGAGCTTCAAAAACCACTGGCGGGCAAACCCTTTTAAGGTGGTAGGGAAGACCCTACACATGATCTCCTCAGGCACATTGTGGAGTTGCATGAGGGACTTGTAGGTATCCAGACGGTCAAGGGGTCTTTGGTGTTGTCGAAGATCTTGATGGTGGGCATCTTGAACTTTGAAGGCAACGGGTATTTAACAATGTCAATAACAAAAGAAGTATCAGTGCGCCTTACCAGATAGTCCACGATTTCAGGCGTCTGAGCCTTGATGGCATTGAGGGCATTACCAAGCTGGTCCTGCACTTCACTGATATTTTTGTCCCACTGGTTGGGGACATCTTTGATCAGGTGATGGTATTGGCTCTCGTGGTCTCCGTATTGACTTTCTCCTTCGTCCTCTTGTGCAGGCACGTGCGAAAGGGGAACATGTGTGCTCTCTGCGCGTTGAGGAGGGATCGCTTGACGAGTGGCTCCCTGGCATGGCCCTGGAATATTCTGGCAAGGGACCTAGCGCCCAAAAAAGACAGGTAGCGGCTCCTCTCCTGTTGGAGGGAGTGGGACTCCTCCTGCGGGGTGATAGGTGATGCTCCCTTGGTTGAACATTAACTAGATCATCTACTTGTTTTGTTTCACCAGCAATTGCATAGTCTATAGAAGCTGTTGCTGTTGTCCAACGGCGGGAGTCACCGTGGCAGAGGGTTTTGAAGGTGTGAGGGGAGGTGGAGCCTCCTCCCAGTGAGCAGGGTTGTTGTCTCCTGGTTGATGAGACCTTAATCTGGTCATGATTGTTATGGATTGCAAGAAAGGTTGAGAGGTAGTAGAAATTTTGTCGTTTTCCACAGACGGCGCCAAACTGATGATTCACAAAATTGTCTTGTGCAAGATCAACAGTCAAGAAGGTGAATAGGTGCAATCAATGAGCAACAAACAATCAATGAAAAAAATAGTAAATAAGAACTCAAAGATTTATAATGGTTCGGTCTCGGATGACCTACTCCACTTTTGAGAATGGTAGCGGTGGTCGGTGTTATTTATTAATGCGTGATGGTACTCCGGAGAGTTACAGTACTTTGAGGGAGAATAAGAGAGAGCAGTGTGTATAAGAGTGGGTGTAGAGGTTTTGGAGGCCTTGCCCTCAATGTTGAGAGGACTTACATTATATAGCTAGGGTAAGGTAGCGGAGGCGGTGACGCGAGGGAAAAGAATTCTATTGCTTTGGCAAGTATTGTTATGGTAGGAGATCTTCTATGTCTATCTCCATATTATCTTCCCTCGTGCTCCTATTTCATCCGGAGGAGAGCATTAGTTGGATTGAACTTGGCCCTCGTCTTGGACTTGGACTTGTCTTGAGGAGGCATGACTTGGACTCGGATTGGAGTACCAAGGTGAAGAGCAACAAGAGGAGGGGCGCCCAAGGGGCTACCATGGGCGGCTCCCAAGGGCTCCCCCGTCCTCCTCCTGTTTTGGCAATTGGCTTTTAGTGCTGTCCTTTTGGTGTCTTCCTCAATGGGTTGACATTGGACACTTCTTTGGGCTTTCTCGATTTATTTAAATTGGACTTGGCCTAGTAAAATCCGGGCTCATCAAAGGGGATTCTTGTTAGTTTGAACTCATCAAAAGTAGTAGAGAGAGCATCATTAGGACATTAGTTTTAGAAAGTATTTTTTAAAGAATCAATTGATAAAGCATTATCCAGGTGTAATTATTGTTGGAAAAACAGTGGGAAGAAGTATTGCTTGACCATTTATTGATGTAGTATTTTAATATATATATATATATATATATCTATGTGTGTGTGTAATTAGTAATCAATCATATTATTGACAATAACAACATAAATCATATTTTTTGCAGGTGCTAGAAAGAGAGTAAATAGGGTAGAGAGTGATGATGCACAAATTAGTCTCGTGGAAGATCAATAGTCGAGTATATGAAGAGGTGTAATTAATGAACAATAAATAAGACAATCAATGGTAAAATAGTAAATATAGAGTCAACACAGAGATATATAGTGGTTCAGTAATGTAAATCGTATTAGCTCTGATACCAAATTAACGTAGATCATAATAGTGAAGAATTAGGGAAGAGAAGGGAATAAGAAGGGGATGAGAAAATAACAAGAAAGGGATGAGAATAGAGAGATAATTTGAGAAAAAAGAAATATCAAGATTCAATATCAATAATCAAAAATCAAAGTCTACCAAAAGAAATATGGTATCCCCTATATATATAGGGAGAACACAAACCCTAAAAGAACTCTAAAAGAAATAAATAGTCAAAATGACAACTAAGCCCCTGAAAAGCAAAATGACAAATAACTCCTAATCCTTACGTCTACGCCTATTATAAAGAAATATAATACGATTCCTATCATTTTCCCCCGGCTGAAAAGAACTCGCATCCGAAGAGATACGATCATGATAGTGCTCTAGAAGATCAGGGTGAAGCCACCAAAACTCCTCATCAGTAATCCATGAATCATCAGTCTCTGGACGATCTCTCCACCTAACAAGATAACGACGATATCCTCTATCCGAGGAGCCCACAATCTGATTGTTAAGCACATCTGCAATATGGTCATGCAGTTGTGGTGGAAACGGTGGCAGAATAGGAACTATAGGTGATGCTGATGATGAAGCAACTTCACCTGTAGGAACACCTATTGGCAACATAGGAGGCTCAAAAGTGCCATAATAAGGAAACAAGTCCTCCACATTGAAAATAGAACTAATACTCATATTCAAAGGTAAGTTAAGGTGATATGCATTAGGGCCAAGCTTATGAAGAATACGAAAAAGGCCAGTGGCTCGAGCATGTAATTTTTTGAAAGAATTTTTAGGGTAACGTTCAGGACGCACATGAACCATGACATAATCTCCCATAATAAATTCTTTATTCCTATGGTGAACATCTACAACCAATTTATAATTCTCATTACTTAATTTAATTTTTTTTCTTATGTCGGCATGCAAGTCATGAATATGTTGGGCAAAAGCTTTGGCTAAGTACGAAGGGCGGGAGTCAGGAGGTATAGGTAATAAGTCAATAGGCTATCTAGGGAAATGACCATAAACAATTTCAAAAGGGGATCTACCAGTCGACCTGTTGACAAAGTTGTTATAGGCAAATTCAACAATAGGCAACAACAAATTCCAATTCCCATCTTCTCGTCCACTAGACACCTAAGTAAATCTTTCAAGCTACAATTGACAACCTCAGTTTAACCATCAGTTTGGGAATGAAAGGCAGAGGAAAAATTTAGATTAGTTCTAAAGAGTTTCCAAAGTGTCTTCCAAAAATAACTCACAAATTTGACATCCCTATTAGACACAATGGAAATAGGCAACCAATGTAGTCAGACGACCTCTCTAAAAAATAACTTTGCTACTTGTGAGGCATTAGTAGACTTAGTGCAAGGAATGAAATGAGCCATCTTAGAAAACCGATCTACGACAACTAAAATGGAATCATGACTAAGAGTTGTTTTAGGCAATTCTAAGACAAAGTCCATACTAAGGTCTCTCCATGGGTGTGTGGAACTGGTAATGGTGTGTACAACCCACTGTTTTATTTCCTAGCCTTTGCCAACTGACAAGTGCGACACTATGACACTATCCTAATAATGTCACATCTCAAAGTGGGCCAATAAAACCTATCATCAACAAGTACAAATGTCTTATCCTTATCAAAGTGGCCTGCCAAGCCTCCCGCATGTAATTCCCACGTTAGGAAATCCCTAAGTGAAGTACGGAGAATACATAAGTACGACCCTTTAAAAAAGTAACCATCTCTAAGGAGGAAGTCAATGTACTCATGACGGTTGCCAGACTGAACATCCTAAAAAATGATACCAGAGTTAGGACAAGAGGCATACTCATCTATAATCCTATCAAAGCCAATCACATGGACACTCATAGTCTGTAAAATAATAACTACATGGCTAAGAGCATCTGCATGCTTGTTTTCAATGCCCGCTCGATGGTGAAGAACAAAAATATACTCTTGAAGGAACTCAACCCACCTAATGTGCCTAATACTCAATTTTCTCTAGGAATGAAGGTATTTCAATGTCTGATGATCAGAATATAACACAAACTCAGATGACAATAGATAATACCTCCAATGACAAGTTTCATTTTGGCAAAACAAACCCAATGGTCATCAGACATATCATACCAATCAAAATAGTTATCCATTTCATCCAACCAATCTAAGAAAACAACAGGATCTAACCTACCATCAAAACTAGGAGCATCCACTTTGACTCTTTGTGTGATATCCCTATATTCTTCATGGACGTGCCTATGTCGAGGATTATGGTAACGTAGAGGGGAAGGCCTATGGTTTTGCACACATGGTCAAAAGGGCTCACGATAACCATCCATATCACCCTCTGCTAAATAGTCAGACATAACTACCTCAGCGAGATCCTCTTGAAAATTTCTATGACCTATGTTTCGTCCAAAAGCGGTATTAGGAGGTGGCTTCCTATCTAGACACTGAACTTGGCTCCCTTGAGCTACGTGCGGAGTGGGTAGGACACCTTGACATGAGTCAGGTGCCTAACATGGTGTGCCTGTCTCAACTTAGGTGAAACTGGTGACTCACCCTGGTCATCCTCTATTGGTTGATTTTCTATAAACTTAGTCAATTGGGCTAGTTGAGTAGTAACTTGAAAAATTTGTTGCCCCATTCCTTTAACTTCCTCACATAACAAGTTGATTGATTCTTTAGTGCCAGTCATATCAATGGTGAGGGTCTCAAATTTTTGTTCCAGTGCAGTATGGGACTTTGAAAGTTCTCGAAGGGTTATAGTGAATGTGATGTAAAATTTGGCCTAATGAAAAATACCGACTAGACTAAAAATTAAACCAAGTAATAAAACTATAAATCAATGCAAATGGTTACACACAAGAATAAGCTTATTAGACTCAAATAAACGTGAGACAAGCAACAATGGGTTTCCAAGAATTAGGCAAGCTAAGTTATGAAGGTGGTGTTTGTGAACAACAAACAAAGAAAGTTGTGAAGATGGTGTGTGGGAACAACAAACAAATAAAGTTTAGGTAATTTTGTTTCTTTTTTGACTTACCAACAAATATAAATATTAGTCACCAACTTTCAATGAAGAGAACTCGTACCTGGTGTTATATGCAACTTCAAGAGGATACTTGACAAGTTAGAGGATGATCCTACAAATTCTGAAACTTTCTGAGGTGTTTCTTCAATTTTTGGAATTTTTTGGGTGATGTTTCTATAATTCAGGAACTTCTGGGGGAAAGATTCTGTAATTTTTAAAACTTCTGGTGGTAGTTCTACAATTTCTAAAATTTTCTAGGGTGTTTCTATAATTTTTCGAACAACTGGGATGTTGTTATAATTTTTTGAATCTGCTAGGGACAGTTTTTTTTGGCTGGCTATGGATTTCTTTTTTGGTGATGAACAATATTTTCGATGGGACAATGTACGGATGAACAATGAATGCGTGAACAGTGTACACGAACAGTGCGTGAACAATGATTTTGTAGAACAGTGAACAATATTTTTTTTTTTTGATACGAATCGAAGTTGGGCTCTAATACAAAATTGATGTAAATCATATTAGCTCTGATACAAAATTGATATAGATCGTTGTAGTGAAGAATTAGGGATGAGAAAGGAGAAAGAAGGGGATGAGAAAAGAAGAAGAATGAGATGAGAATAGACAGAGAATTTGAGAAAGAAACAATATTAGGATTCAATATCAATAATCAATAATCAAAGTCTACCAAAACAAATAATATATCTCCTATATATATAGGGAGAGCACAAACCCTAAAAGAACTCTAAAAGAAATAAATAGTTAAAATGACAACTAAGCCCCTGAAAAGTAAAATGACAAATAACTCCTAATCCCTACGTCTACGCCTATTATAACGAAATATAATTCGATTCCTATCATTCAGTCTGGGTGACCTACTCCACTCTTGAGAAATGACAGTGATGGCCGAAGGTCTTTATTGATAAATAAAGTTACAGAGAGAAAGCTTCGGGAGAGCTACACCAGTAAGGAGAGAGAAACTATGTGCGGGAGGTGCAGAGAGGTGTGTTGTGAGAGATAAGATGCCTCTCTATGTGGAGAGAGCTTACAATATATAGGTTTTGTGACGTGGTGACGTGAGTGAGAGGGCACTACTTCTTTGGTAAGTACAATTAAGGTAGGATTGATCTTCATGAGTGCATATCCCGATAATCTCTCTTCCACGTGCTCTTATCTTTCCAGACTCCTTGGATCTTGGACTGGAACGAATTGACAAAGTGGGCTTGGGTTGCCTTTTAGCTGACTTGGGATTGCTTGATTCATTGGGTCTGGCCCAACTAGACTTGGGCTTATCATTTGCCCCCCATATCCCAAGCCTCCAACTATTTGCGAGAGAAGGTAAGCAAACATCGGCAAAATCATTTCACGGCGTTTAATTTTAACTTCATCTAAAGAGTTTGTTTAAACGCCGGAAAATATTTAACATCAGTTTCGGCGACAGAAGGTAAAACCCCAGTTTTTTTTTCAATTCCGGTCAGCGGAAAGTTATTACTGNTTTCAATTCCGGTCAGCGGAAAGTTCTTACCGGCATTTGAATAAACGCCAAAAATTTCTGTAGGTTGGTTTTGAGTTTTCCTACACTTATATAAATGCCAGTAATGCTCTTTATATATATACATCTATTCTTTTGGAGTTCACAGTAAAAGCCAGGTAGTAAACACCAACATATTCAATCACATGTACTCTAAAATACAACAGTTTGTTAACAGCCAAACCTTCTCCCAAAAAAAAAAAAAAAATAGGGTTATAAGTCAGTTCCACTGGAAGAATTCTACTACAAGAGATGAATTGAAAATTGATATAATTGTAGTTAAGTTCTAGAAAAATGTTTCCAACAAAATTAGTGACAAAAAAAAAACAAGATAAGCCTTCAATTATCCCAATGACTTGCCCAATTGTATTATTTTTTTTCTGGATAAGCTGAAAGTAAAGAAGAAAAGAAAATTAATCAGGAACACGAGAACTTAATATAAACAATGCTAGTAGGATGGAACAAAAATGTTTGAATGAAAGAATCGTACATCTTAGCATCTCTTGAGAAGTTTTATCTCCTAGTTTGATGCAAAAATGCTTTCCCAACACATTAGATTAGATCTATATGTTTGAAAATGTCGAATAACAAAACTTGGTGAGATCATCACACCATATGGCTCATTAATCTTATATCAGTACCTCTTATCTGTGGCACTAACACATTTTCAATTGGAAAATATAATGTAGAGTGCTAACTCAAGCCAATGCAACATGCTGGTGCCACAAGAGAGTTGCACTTATTGTACAGGCTCTTATGTTTTTTATATGCTCCTGTTGATATTGTAGCCATGAATGTGGTCTTTAGTGGTGGTGACCCAGATTATGTTGCTCTTCGACAATTTGGCTTTGCTATACTACTCAGGTCACAATTTCCAAACTTTATGTGTGCATCAATGAATGCAGACATCATTAATCTATATACGTGCTGACAAAACACAAACCAATCATTAAGATCGTTGAATAAGAGTAGGATTTACCATCCAAGGCTCTGCAATAGCAAGTGATGCTTAGTATTTACCACGCTATTTATGCCATAGAAAAGTGTGGAAACACTATTGAATGGATATCTTGCGTGATGCTTAAAGAAGATCAAGAGGAAGAGTCTTGCTATGATTAAATAGATGAAACGATTGAATCGGAAGTTCCATTTTATAAGCTCCTTCCTTCTTCCTTCTTCCAAATTCTGGAAAAAAAGAACAACATATGAACAAAGAAATGCACAACACATACCTTTAGGGCAAAAAACTAGCCAGAGTTTTATTTAATGATTCGTTTTTCCTCTAAGAGTCTGATTTCTGCAGAAGCCATCTCTGTATATGTCCCGACGCCACAAGTACCAGAACTAGATAGAGCTTCATCAATTCAACTACATGGAGAAGGGGAGAGAACTGTACAACATCTACCAAAAACCAAAAAGACTTAAAACGATCTACCTAAAATTAAGCTTATATTAATTTCTTCATCACCACTTTAGATGAACCCACTCTCTAGAGGCTCGTCATTCACAATCTCATAGTTACACTTGCAAAACCATAGATTTACAGATTTAAAGTACAACACCTGCAAAACCAAAGAGAAGTAAGAAGTCTCAAAAACTATTCAACATTCATCTTTTGTTTTTTCCTTGACCTGCTCAATAATTTGGAAGGTGGAGATGGAGAAAACTCAAATGGTACTGATGGAAGATCCACCTCCCCTTTCAAAATGTAAACAAAATACTCTATGTCTAGTCGCAACTCAGGCATTTTTTGTAAACAAGCGAGTGCCAGGTTCATACACAAGCTTGCTTGGTCCTTAGTGTACACTTCTTTCGGTCTCTCATCCACAAGCTCAAATAGATTTCCAGCTTGAGCCAAGTGTCGACACCAACTAATCAAGTTTGCTTTTTCAAGATTCATGGGCGTGAAACAACATGTAATGGCCTTGTGCCGGACACAATAAAAAAGGATCAAAACTCCTAGGCTGTAAATGTCAGCCTTCTCCATCAAGCACTCACATCTACGGCATTCTTGAGCATCAAACTAACGTGACAAAAAATTAAGAACCTTAATCAAATCATACTACCGTCAAAAGTGCACAAAAAAACTAATGGAGCAGTAACAAAATTGTTGTTTTTCAAGCAAACTACTAGGAAAAAAATGAAATTGTGCAAAAATTTTGCATTATAGCACACTTTTTATCTGCGCAATTATATGATCAATGTTGACCATCGAAATCTAAATTAGTGCAAATATCTGTTGAATGTATAACCATTTTGGCAACAATAAGGGAAAGTGAAACAAACAAAAAATGTAATTCTACAATTTTTGAAGGTTTTACCAAACAAAGAATGCAAGTTGTGTTCAATGAATCAATTAGTCCGAATCCACACGCACGCACGCACGTGCAGACACACACACAGTGATCATCGATCACTGTTGGCCACAATTCATGACCATCAACACCACAAGTGCGAAGCAAAAATATAAGAAAAAAAAATCAAATTCTGAAAGGTGGAAAATAATGATTGATTAATAAAAAAAAAGGAGGACTTGAATGAGCCAACTCGATGGTGGTGTTGATCGATCGATAGAGGCCTATTGTCACACCCTAACTGACTTGGGTGCAAATGGCCGATCTTGGTGGCACCTTGCACCAGTTCGACAGATTGGGGCGAACCAATGTAGCATGAGACCACCCGGTTGAGCATGGCAGCATGTGGTGGGCTCAATTGAAGCAATGTGGGTGCATAGCTTCGGATTGCATGGCATGGGTTGAACCCAGTATGCACATTGGTTCGTGAAGCAAGGCTGGCTGCTGAATGTGGGCACATGACTGGCACATGGCTGCTCAATGCATGTGATCAGGAGGATGTGGGCAGTTGCAGAAGCTGAGACACAGTCAAGGCAGTTGCTGAGGCATTTCTGGGCGTCCCTAGTCTGAATCCAGTCCAGATGCATGCTGATGAAAAACAATTCCACATCAGTTACTGAAAGGGGTGGAACTGCCTGACAGGTGTCGCACTGAGACCAAGCCTGCTAGCCAAGTATGCTATGGAATAGCAAAAACGTGTGTAACTACTCCTTGGCAGATGGGGGTATCATCTGCCTTACTCCTGTATAAATAGGGGTGCTTGAGCATTCTGATAGGAAGAGAGTGTTCTGGCTTTGAGAGTTCCTTGAAAATTGTTGAGTTCAATATATAAGGTTTGGGAGTTTTGTATTAGTAAATTCATGTGTGCCTTCTGTGTGAGTTTCTGTCCCTTATTCTTGAGTTTGTATGTGGCTGGTTGCAATAGCAACGCCTTCACAGGTAGCCTCGAAAGAAAAACGAAAGTTACCCCGTGATATTTTGGTATTAGAGCGTGGTTTTGGCAAAAGATCAACTATGGCTGGCGGAACGAATGCTGATCTGAGGGAAAGGGTGGCACGTTTGGAGGAGTTGGTTGGTCCTCCACAGTCCGGTGATGCTGTGGCTCTCTCTGTGCAACTTGAGTTGCTGTATCAGCGGTTTGAAGAAATGCGTGTTGCACATGAACAGCTTCAAAAGACTGAATCTGATCACTTCAGTCGAGTGAAAAATGAAGTCGTTGACGTGCTGGCTACGGTCTCCATATGGACCGATGATATGGGGGAAAAATTGAGTTCCCTCGAGACAGACGTTTCAGTGCTCAAGAAGGCACTGTAGAATGTTTCTTTGGCTTCTGCCAGTGAAAGCACTCAAAAAGTTAAAGTGTCTGACCCTAAGCCTTTCACAGGCAGTCGTAATGCTAAAGAACTCGAGAACTTTCTGTGGGATATGGGGCACTACTTCAAAGCAGTCCGCACTCCGGATGCTGAGAAGGTAGATCTCACTAGCATGTACCTGTTTGGTGATGCTAAATTATGGTGGCGAACACGTTCTGAGGACAAATCACGTCCTCCAATTACTACTTGGGAGTCTCTGTCCACTGAAATGAAGGAGCAATTCCTTTCCAGTAACACAGCTTGGCAAGCCCGTGATGCATTGAGGAAACTTCGACATACAAGCACTGTGAGGGAGTACGTGAAGTAATTCTCGTCTCTGATGCTTGACATCAAAAATGTGTCAGAGGAAGACAAGTTGTTCAACTTTATGTCTGGCCTCCAAACTTAGGCACAGGCAGAACTTCGTCGGCAAGGGGTTAAGGACTTACCCGTTGCTATGTCCGCAGCAGATGCGCTGGTTGACTACAAAACGCAGGCTAACCCTCTAGAGAAAGAGTCAAAAGGGAAATTCAAGTTCCCTAAGAAGGACAAGCAAAAGAAAAAGGCTAAGAAGTTTGACAATTTAGAAAAATCGATTGACAAGGCCTCTTCATCAAAGGGATGTGCTGACTTAGGCTGTTTTATCTGTAGTGGCCCTCATCGTGCCAGAAATTGCCCCAAGAAGGAAAAACTCAGTGCCCTCATGGCTGAGAAAACTGATTGTTCTGACAAACCAACACGAGTCAACCCATTACAACTCCTTAATGCAATTCACAAAGAAGAGACGGTGGCAAAGAGGGGGTTGATGTTTGTGCAGATTCGCCTGAACAATGTAGCTATCCAGGCAATGGCTGATACAGGTGCAACCCATAATTTTGTTTCTGACCGAGAAGTACAACGGCTTGGTCTAGCTTTGGTGAAAGACTCTAGCCAAATTAAGGCTATTAATTCAGAGGCAAAACCAGTAGGCGGCATCACAAGAGAAATCCCTTTAAAAGTTGGTGATTGGCAAGGACCATGTTATGGCAGTTCTTTTCGATGATTTTCAGGTAATCCTTGAACTGCAATTCCTTACAAAGGCAAAGGTGTCTATTATGCCGCATTTACATGGGATGCTTGTGATGGACATGCCCAATCCCTGCTTTGTTCCCCTCACTAAGGCCAAGTCTTCGGGGGAAATGTTGTCTGCCTTGCAAGTAAAAGATGGTTTGCGGAGGGGGGAAGCAACATACTTGGCTGTTATATTTGAGGAAGAGGAGTCCAAAGTATTACAAGTCCCTGAACCAATGCAACAATTTCTGGTTGAGTTCAAGGACATGGCACCTAAAGAATTGCCAGTAAGATTACCGCCAAGACGGGAGATTGACCATGTCATCGAGTTGATTCCAGGGGCAAAAATCCCTGCCCAGGCTCCTTATCGAATTTCTTCATCAGAGTTGGCGAAGCTAAGGAGACAGCTTGGGGGTTTATTGGACATTGGGTTCATTCAACTTTCCAAGGCACCCTATGGAGCCCTTGTTTTGTTTCAGAAAAATAAAGACGGATCCTTACGACTTTGTGTAGACTACAGAGCCCTCAACAAAGTCATTGTCAAGAACAACTATCCAATGCCGCTTGTTGATGAATTAATTGATAGATTGGGAAAGGCATTTTCTTCACCAAGATGGACTTGCGGCTAGGATATCATCAAGTCAGAATTACAGAGGGAGATGAGGCGAAGACTGCTTGTGTGACAAGGTACGGGGTCATATGAGTTTTTAGTCATGCCTTTCGGCTTAACCNTTTTCTTCACCAAGATGGACTTGCGGCTAGGATATCATCAAGTCAGAATTACAGAGGGAGATGAGGCGAAGACTGCTTGTGTGACAAGGTACGGGGTCATATGAGTTTTTAGTCATGCCTTTCGGCTTAACCATCGCCCCTGCTACATTCTGTAACTTGATGACCAACGTATTTCGGGAATACTTAGACCGTTTCATGGTGATTTATTTAGACGACATAGTTATTTACAGCCAGACTCTTGAGGATCATGTTGAGCATCTTAGGCTGGCTTTGACAAAGTTGAGGGAAGCCCAGTTGTATCTGAAACCAGAAAAATGTGAGTTGCCCATAAG
>CAUOFW020001914.1:852825-910800 GCA_963454935.2 Ilex paraguariensis
ACACCCTAACTGACTTGGGTGCAAATAGTCGATCTTGGTGGCACCTTGCACCAAGGCATGCCATAAGTTGGAATCAAGGTGACGCGGCTAAGTGGTTTGACAGATTGGGGTGAACCAAGGCAGCATGAGACCACCCGGTTGAGCATGGCAGCACATAATGGGCTCAATTGAAGCAATGTGGGTGCATAGCTTCGGATTGCATGGCATGAGTTAAACTCAGCATGCACATTGGTTCGTGAAGCAAGGCTGGCTGCTGAATGTGGGCACATAACTGGCACATGGCTGCTCAATGCATGTGCCCAGGAGGATGTGGACAGTTGCAAATGCTAAGACACAACCAATGCAGTTGTTGAGGCAGTTCTGGGCATCTCTAGCCTGAATTCAGTCCAGATGCATGCTAATGAAGGGCAATTCCACATCAGTTACTGAAAGGGGTGGAACTGCCTGCCAGGTGTCGCACAGAGACCAAGCCTGCTAGCCAAGTATGCTATGGAATAGCAAAAACGTGAGTAACTATCCCTTGGCAGATGAGGGTGTCATCTGCCTTACTCCTGTATAAATAGGGGTGCTTGAGCATTCTGATAGAGAGAGAGTATTCTGGCTTTGAGAGTTCCTTGTAAATTGTTGAGTTCAATATATAAGGTTGGAGAGTTTTGTCCCAATAAATTCGTGTGTGCCTTCTATGTGAGTTTCTGTCCCTTATTCTTGAGTTTGTGTGTGGCTGGTTGCAATAGCAACGCCTTTATAGATAGCCTCGAAAGAAAAACGAAAGTTACCTTGTGACACCTATGAAGATGTGCTACCGAGGAACAATGGATGTGTGGCTATTGGAGATAAGAGAGGCATCCGCGGAGGGAACAGAGGAGGGTGTAAAGCTCTATTTGGAGAGACAGGCAAATTTGGAGTAAAATGAATTGAAAATAGGGTTTTAATTGGGGGACAATATAGGCTAAAAAAATGGATGAAAATGAAACTCAAAGTAGCGTCGTTTTGTCAAAAATACGCAAGATACCACATCGTTTTTGGAAAACATTTAGAGGGTATTTGCTGGCGTTTAACCAAAGGCCAGCATAGTGGGAAAAAAAACCTTCCTGGTCTGGTAAAACTTGTTTTCATAGACACTTAAAGGAAACACTGATTAATAAACGTCGGAATATCCCTATTTTTGTGTTGTGGAATATTTTGGTTTATGATGTCGAATGTTATGTACTTGTGATGAATACATGTTTCTTTGGGGGATGTGAATTTTTTTTTCAATGAGCTTACTTTATGAGTAATTTATAGGATATTTAAATAGGTGTAGGGAAAACATACGTAAATTAGAGGGGAGTTTTTATTAAAAAAAAGGTACATCATTTATCAACATCATTTGTTGTGTCGGTTCCCTAACTTGGCAAATTATATCTTTGGCGATGGCTGCATGCCTTTGCAAATGGTGTTTTGTCCACAAAAAAGTGTTGACGCAATAAATAGTTGTTGGATCTAATAGTTGTTGCAATGACATGTTTTTGTCGGCCATTGCGGATAGAAAAGCCGACAAAAAACCTTTTGCATCGCCTATTTCTATGAACCCTAATTTGCCGATCCAAAAGATCACTTTGCCGTCATAAATACTTTTGCATCGGTACTTTGTAAAAGCCAAAAACCTATTTTCTTGTATCAATCCCAAGCAATCTCATTTTCTCGTAACTTTATCAGATTAAGTCGTAACCTTAGACTTACTTTATAGTAACTTGTGGTATTGTATCAAAACTAACTATTTAGTACAAAGTCATTGAAAAACATTTTGCTATACAACAAAACAATTTGGTAATCAAATTTGAGATTGCCCCATTGTATAAAGTCGATTTATTTGAAGAAATTAAATTGTATATATCTATATAGTAAAACACATAAAAAGTTGAATTTTATCCCCTACACATTTTTTTTTTGCTCATTCATTGATGTTTCAAATTAATCAAAATACCTTCCTTGAAGTAATATCCCATGCCATTTCAGTCAATTCACTCTTCTCTGTCGTCTCTCTCACTCCCGTCCCATCTTGCTCTTGCTCTCTCTCTCCCATTTCCTCCCTCTTTCCTATCCTGATCATTCCAGCCCTCCCTCTCTCCAGATTCCAACTTCAGCGACCACATCTCACTTTAGCTTCCAACTCCAACAACCACATATTGCAATAAAATAACGACTCTGGCTACTCTGATGTTAATCTTCCCCTCTTTGTCTGTCTCTTTCTTTTTCTCTTTTACTTTCCCATCGCTTTCTTTTCTCTGCAACACAACACACACAACCCATATGTTCAGCACACAACTATTGATTTTTAAAAATTCATCAAATTAACTACCTAGCTATTAATTTTAAAAATTGGGGCTAGCTCTCTCTTAGCCTTCCAGCGCCACTGTCACCAACAAAGCACCTCCGTCATCGCCACAGCACCACCATCACGACCACATCTATCGTCTAGGTATTTCTCTCCATCTGCACTACAAGAAAATTCATTTTTTGCGACAATTTTTTTTGTCGCAAAAAATAAAAAAAAGTCACAAATTATTTTTTGCAATGATTTTAGTTCGTCACAACATCGTCGTAGAAAACACTTTTCGACGCGAAAACATACTTTTCGCGATGCAATACAAACGTCGCAAAAAATAATAAAAGTCGTTAAAATTAAATTTCGAAGTCACTGTAAAAAATAAAATAAAATAAAATAATTTAATTGATTTTTTGCGATGAAAATAAGTCGTCGCAAATAAGATTTAATTAATCAAAGTATGAATGTATTGGCGATGCAACTACAACATCGCAAATAATATTTTTTGTGACAAAAATTAAAAGTGTTGCAATAATTATTTTTTTATTTACAATAACTATTGGTGACGCAAGAATAAAACGTCGCGAATAAGTATATTTCACGATGAAAATTGACATCATCGCAAAATATAAATGATGTTCAACCTTTCTCGATGAAACACTTTTTGTCGCAAAAAGTTATTATTTTTTTTNATTATATTTCACGATGAAAATTGACATCATCGCAAAATATAAATGATGTTCAACCTTTCTCGATGAAACACTTTTTTTCGCAAAAAGTTATTATTTTTTTTTTAACAAATAACCTCTTTTTAGCAATAATTTCCAAGAAAATTTGGTACCTATTTTCAATCAGTAAACCAACATAACTAATAAATTTACCCTGCTTTCAACCAACCACCAACACAACAAATAAATTTACCCTATTTTAAACCAACACAACTAACAATAAAGTATCAATCTAACCACAATAACAACATAAGATCACAACTTCCCATAAACACAACTTAATACCATTCATCAAACACTCCATTGTATCCAACGACCAACATAACTAATACATATACCTTGTTTTCAACTATAAACCAACACAACTAACAACAAGTACCAAATTAACCACAATAACAACACATAAGAACACAACTTCCCATAAACACAACTCATAACCTTCATCAAAGTCTCCAATGTATCCAACAACCAACACAACTAACAAGTACCAATCTGACTACAATACACAATACCAATACAATAATAACAACATAAGAACATCAAGATTGTGTCAAATCTTAAGCACGTACTAATACGGTAACTCAAAAAATTGCTCTTCTTTATCCAATTAAGTTCCTCGGATGTCCGCTTTCTTTTTTGATTGTTTGAATGTTTCCCCAATTGAACATTTGTTAGGCACTCCAATTGATCTAAAATATCTTGCCCCGATAACTAACAAGGTTTCAACCTCTTTCTCAATCTTACCATTAAATAACTTACTTCGTTGTCAACTGTGATCTTGCAGCAAGTGACGACGATGCCCTGTGTAGCCTACTGTGCTTCTTACCTGCAATTCTTTCAACTCATCAATTAATGGGCGCAAGTATACATCAATCTCTTTCCCAAGTGTTTGTGGTCTTGGAATAAGCAATGATATCATGAAGAATGGTTTACTCATACATTTCCATAGAGGTATGTTGTAAGGCATCACAGGCCACATACTGTAAGAGTTGTTTATGTTCCCAAAAGGGTTAAAAACATTAGTGGTCAATCCAAGCCTAACATTACAAGTGTCCTGAGCAAAATTAGGATATTGTGTATCAAAGTCTTTCCATTCTTCAGAATCCCCAGGATGCCTTGAAAAATTCCCGTCATCCACTTGCTTCTGTTGGTGCCACCTCATATTTGTAGCTATCTTTCTTGATATAACTAGTCTATGTAACCTTGGTTTCAACAAAAAATATTGTAAGATCTTATGAAGTATCTGTTATCCAAAATATTGTGTATATAATTAGATTTAAGAAACTTAATAACTGTTGTAAATCTAAAACAAAAAGCCTACTTTTTTTAAAAAAAAAATAATGCACTCACATGGACGTAGAACAACAATAACAACGATTAGAATTAAAAAACCAGAATAAATAAAGAATAAATCCGAACCTTTTATCTACAATCTCCTTAAGAAAAATTTGCTCCCTCTTGATGCTCAAGGTTGGTGAGCAATTATCTCCCAAAATAGAACGAATTTATGTTCTTAGAGAAGTAGCACTTCAATCTCTAAAACTCCAGCGAACACAACTTTGTACCTTGTACTTGAATCGACGAAGAAGAACAATGATGTGACAATATGCATGCAGAGAGAGAGAGAAGTATGAAATTCAGAAGAATTGTTCCTGAATTTCAGCGTATTCCAAATGGCAGTAGGGGTCGCACTTTTATAGACTCCAGGTGCCTGTTCAATTAACTAAACAAGCAAGGGATGCCACTATTCATCACACTTATTCAGAGACACACTCAGGACGACAACAATTACATCACGCATATTTTAAAAATTAATTTAAAAGACGGTTGGGCTAGGCACTAGAAAGCGAAGGCAACAGACTGTGAGGTGAGGCGAGACGACCACAAGAGGGGGCACCCCAAGCAAAGGCCCCAAAGCCTTGGACCCCACTTGCTAAGGCCCCAAGCAAAGCAAGGTGCCAAAAACCTTGGGTGCCACATGCGGGCTCCGCTGCGTGCTTCGTCCACTGTTCTGATATGATCCATTTTTGACTTAATTCTATACACAAAAATTCAGTCTATTATACTAATACAAATTGGTAAATTTTGAGACATAATTTTTCATTCAAATATTAATGGTTATGAACAAATAATTAAATCATGGTCCCACAAATTTCAATGTTTGAGTCCCATTTTAATTCATTTTTCATAACCATTTTTCAACAATCCCCCACATGAATGGAATTTCAATGTATGGCAATGCAGACACTAGTTCAAGTTTAGGTGAAAGGTTAATGCATTTGGATAAGTAGCCAGTAACCTTGAACTTTCCGTAATGAAAGACTATAGGATTTATTTGGCTAATCAGTGGACTTGATGTCTTTAAATTGTCAGCCGTTTGTGTAAACCAAGACAATAGAATTCACATGGTTTCCCTTCGTACATAGTTGGTTCTTACGTTTGTGCTCGTTTTGGCCTTAAACACCACTTGGTTTCATGAGTAATATTAGAGTAATCAACCTACAAATCTCATAGAAATGGCCCCTTCTTTACTCACATAGGTGATTTTTAATTAAGAGTATCCTGCTATATCCCACTTGGACATTTTCAAGTCACAAAATATCATTAAAAGCGTAACTTGCCCTGATTTGCAAGGAAGATATGCACTATATCATCATAGGAATGGGAAAAAATTTAAAAAATCTCCTCAGTGTGTATTGAGTTACACATAATTTAGCTGCCTCTTTGAACTTAGATTTTGGGATCTCCAATCAGCTAAGTTGGGTTACCATTATGGTGACTATTGGTTAAGTAATAGGCTTTAAGTCCATTCCCCTTGATGAACTTTTCACTTGCTCTCTAGTCAAACTTTTTGTAAGCGAATCTGAAATATTATCCTTTGACTTCACATAGTCAATTAATATAATTCAATTAGGAGCAAATGTCTAATACTATGTGTCTACGACATTTTGTTTCTAAACTTACCGTTATATATACCATTTTGTGTCCTTCCAATCGTAGATTGACTGTCACAGTGAATGCATATTGCAGGCACAAGTTTTGGCCAATTTTGAATATCCTATAAGAAATTACGAAGCCATTCTGCTTCTTCTCCAACATTATCTAAGGCAATGAATTCATATTCCATTGTAGATCTAGCAATACAAGTTTGTTTTGAGGATTTCCATGACACGATTACACTTCCCAATGTAAAGACATGTCCACTTGTGGATTTTGAGTCTTTCGTATTGGATATTCAGTTCGCATTGGTATATTCCTCAAGTACAGTTGGGTACTTTGTGTAGTGCAAATCATAGTTGAGTATGCTTTAAATATCTCAAAACTCTAATAATTGCTTTTCAATGGTCTTTTCCGAAATTACTAGTATATCGGCTTAGCTTACTCACAAAGTATGCTATATCCAGACGGGTATAATTCATAATGTACATTAAATTACCAATTATACATGCATATTCTAATTGAGATATCCTTTTGCCATTTTTCTTCGAAAGATGGATATTAACATCGACATGTGTTCTTGTAGGATTTATTATATACCGCTTGAAATTATCAAGTATTATCTCCATATAGTGAGTCTAAGATAGCGTGTGTTCACCTGACGTACTAAAAATTTTAATTCTTAATATAACATCAGCAACACCTAGGTTTTTCATTTCAAACCTATTTGTCAATATCTTCTTGTAAGCTTTAATTACATCGTTATTACTACCTATAATTAGCATGTCGTCTACATAAACACATACAATAACGTATCCACTATGAGTGCTCTTGACATATACACATTTGTCACACTCATTTATTTTGAACCAATTTGACTACATTGCTTTGTCAAACTTTTCATGCCACTGTTTCGGTGCTTGTTTTAAACCATACAGAGATCTAACAAGCTTGCATACTTTCTTTTCTTCTCTATCAACAATGAACTCCTTAGGTTGTTCCATGCATATTTTTTCATCTAATTCACCATTTAAGAATGTTATCTTTACATCTATTTGATGTATTTCAAGACCATTCAATGCAGCTATAGCAATTAACATCTATATGGAAGTTATTCTTGTAACTAGTGAATAAGTATCAAAATAATCTAATCTTTCCCTTTCTTTATATCATTTGGCTGTAAGTCTAGTTTTGTACTTGTCAATAGATCCATCCAATTTCATTGTCTTTTTAAAAATCCATTTATAGCCTAAAGGTTTGTTACTTGGTAAAAGATCCACCAACTCTCATGTATGATTCCTCGTAATGGATTCGATTTCAGAATCGGTAGCTTCTTTCCAATAATGAGCTTCAGGGGAGGACATAGTTTCTTTAAAACTTTGAGCATCACTTTCTAATAGATAAGTTAGAAAATTAGGACCAAATGACTTCGAAGTCTTTGTCCTCATGCTACGTCTAGGTTTATCTTCAATGAACTCTTTTCTTCACNCTTCTTTAAAACTTTGAGCATCACTTTCTAATAGATAAGTTAGAAAATTAGGACCAAATGACTTTGAAGTCTTTGTCCTCATGCTACGTCTAGGTTTATCTTCAATGAACTCTTTTCTTCACCATTACTAGTTGTAGTCTCAATTGGTCTCTTTAATGAGCTTGATTCATATGCCATAACAAATGAAAAATTATTTTTAAAAAATGACACATTCCTTGAATCTATAATTGTATTAATATGCAAATCAAGAATATAAAATTTATGAANTAAAGAATGATGCATTCCTTGAATCTATAATTGTATTAATATGCAAATCAAGAATATAAAATTTATGAATAAGAAATCAATATGCACTACTGTTATGGGTATAACCAATAAATACCCTATCAATAAAAGTAATANAATAAGAAATCAATATGCACTACTGTTATGGGTATAACCAATAAATACCCTATCAATAAAAGTAATAAAATACTTTTTTACCACCTCTTGTTTGCACAAACTTTAAGTCTCAAACATCACTGTGAATTAATTTAAGAGGTTTGATACTTTTTTCAATTGGTTTGAAAGATGTTCTTCCCAACTTTGATTCCACACAAGTCTCACATTTACGATTTGGATCAAGACATTTTAGGCAAATCATTCAAAATAACTAATCTTCTAATTGCATCATAATCAACATATCCTAGTCTAGCATGCCACATATTAGAAGACTCAAGTAAGTAAAAACAATTCATCTCATTCTTATTATTAGAATATGTGGGTACAATAGTCATTACATTGAGCTTAAAATGTTCATCATGCATGTATCCTTTTTTTCTTTTGTTAGCCTTTGTTCCTCCTCCCACAATATTGACTTTGGATTCCATTGAGTTAAAGACACCATTTTTCTTTAGATTTATGGTTGTCTTCTTTTATCCTCAAACAAACAATTAATCCTCAAGTTTTATCTCCTTACGCTTATGCTTGAGATAGTTCTTAAATTCCTTCCATTAGGGTGGTAATTTTTTCACAATTGCAGCCACTTGGAATGACTCGCTAAGAGATGTACCCTAGGCATGGATGTCATGAAGGATAACTAGAAGTTCTTAAACTTGGGATATGACAGTTTTGGAATCCACCATTTTAAAATCAAAGAATTTATCGACAATGAATTTCTTTGTGTCGGCATCCTCGGTCTTGTACACATTGTATAATGTATTGCCTAACCCATTGAGGATGTAATTTCTACACAAGAAATCTGAATGCTTCCAAGANAATGGCCCCTTCTTTACTCACATAGGTGATTTTTAATTAAGAGTATCCTGCTATATCCCACTTGGACATTTTCAAGTCACAAAATATCATTAAAAGCGTAACTTGCCCTGATTTGCAAGGAAGATATGCACTATATCATCATAGGAATGGGAAAAAATTTAAAAAATCTCCTCAGTGTGTATTGAGTTACACATAATTTAGCTGCCTCTTTGAACTTAGATTTTGGGATCTCCAATCAGCTAAGTTGGGTTACCATTATGGTGACTATTGGTTAAGTAATAGGCTTTAAGTCCATTCCCCTTGATGAACTTTTCACTTGCTCTCTAGTCAAACTTTTTGTAAGCGAATCTGAAATATTATCCTTTGACTTCACATAGTCAATTAATATAATTCAATTAGGAGCAAATGTCTAATACTATGTGTCTACGACATTTTGTTTCTAAACTTACCGTTATATATACCATTTTGTGTCCTTCCAATCGTAGATTGACTGTCACAGTGAATGCATATTGCAGGCACAAGTTTTGGCCAATTTTGAATATCCTATAAGAAATTACGAAGCCATTCTGCTTCTTCTCCAACATTATCTAAGGCAATGAATTCATATTCCATTGTAGATCTAGCAATACAAGTTTGTTTTGAGGATTTCCATGACACGATTACACTTCCCAATGTAAAGACATGTCCACTTGTGGATTTTGAGTCTTTCGTATTGGATATTCAGTTCGCATTGGTATATTCCTCAAGTACAGTTGGGTACTTTGTGTAGTGCAAATCATAGTTGAGTATGCTTTAAATATCTCAAAACTCTAATAATTGCTTTTCAATGGTCTTTTCCGAAATTACTAGTATATCGGCTTAGCTTACTCACAAAGTATGCTATATCCAGACGGGTATAATTCATAATGTACATTAAATTACCAATTATACATGCATATTCTAATTGAGATATCCTTTTGCCATTTTTCTTCGAAAGATGGATATTAACATCGACATGTGTTCTTGTAGGATTTATTATATACCGCTTGAAATTATCAAGTATTATCTCCATATAGTGAGTCTAAGATAGCGTGTGTTCACCTGACGTACTAAAAATTTTAATTCTTAATATAACATCAGCAACACCTAGGTTTTTCATTTCAAACCTATTTGTCAATATCTTCTTGTAAGCTTTAATTACATCGTTATTACTGCCTATAATTAGCATGTCGTCTACATAAACACATACAATAACGTATCCACTATGAGTGTTCTTGACATATACACATTTGTCACACTCATTTATTTTGAACCAATTTGACTACATTGCTTTGTCAAACTTTTCATGCCACTGTTTCGGTGCTTGTTTTAAACCATACAGAGATCTAACAAGCTTGCATACTTTCTTTTCTTCTCTATCAACAATGAACTCCTTAGGTTGTTCCATGCATATTTTTTCATCTAATTCACCATTTAAGAATGTTATCTTTACATCTATTTGATGTATTTCAAGACCATTCAATGCAGCTATAGCAATTAACATCTATATGGAAGTTATTCTTGTAACTGGTGAATAAGTATCAAAATAATCTAATCTTTTCCTTTCTTTATATCATTTGGCTGTAAGTCTAGTTTTGTACTTGTCAATAGATCCATCCAATTTCATTGTCTTTTTAAAAATCCATTTATAGCCTAAAGGTTTGTTACTTGGTAAAAGATCCACCAACTCTCATGTATGATTCCTCGTAATGGATTCGATTTCAGAATCGGTAGCTTCTTTCCAATAATGAGCTTCAGGGGAGGACATAGTTTCTTTAAAACTTTGAGCATCACTTTCTAATAGATAAGTTAGAAAATTAGGACCAAATGACTTCGAAGTCTTTGTCCTCATGCTACGTCTAGGTTTATCTTCAATGAACTCTTTTCTTCACCATTACTAGTTGTAGTCTCAATTGGTCTCTTTAATGAGCTTGATTCATATGCCATAACAAATGAAAAATTATTTTTAAAGAATGATGCATTCCTTGAATCTATAATTGTATTAATATGCAAATCAAGAATATAAAATTTATGAATAAGAAATCAATATGCACTACTGTTATGGGTATAACCAATAAATACCCTATCAATAAAAGTAATAAAATACTTTTTTACCACCTCTTGTTTGCACAAACTTTAAGTCTCAAACATCACTGTGAATTAATTTAAGAGGTTTGGTACTTTTTTCAATTGGTTTGAAAGATGTTCTTCCCAACTTTGATTCCACACAAGTCTCACATTTACGATTTGGATCAAGACATTTTAGGCAAATCATTCAAAATAACTAATCTTCTAATTGCATCATAATCAACATATCCTAGTCTAGCATGCCACATATTAGAAGACTCAAGTAAGTAAAAACAATTCATCTCATTCTTATTATTAGAATATGTGGGTACAATAGTCATTACATTGAGCTTAAAATGTTCATCATGCATGTATCCTTTTTTTCTTTTGTTAGCCTTTGTTCCTCCTCCCACAATATTGACTTTGGATTCCATTGAGTTAAAGACACCATTTTTCTTTAGATTTATGGTTGTCTTCTTTTATCCTCAAACAAACAATTAATCCTCAAGTTTTATCTCCTTACGCTTATGCTTGAGATAGTTCTTAAATTCCTTCCATTAGGGTGGTAATTTTTTCACAATTGCAGCCACTTGGAATGACTCGCTAAGAGATGTACCCTAGGCATGGATGTCATGAAGGATAACTAGAAGTTCTTAAACTTGGGATATGACAGTTTTGGAATCCACCATTTTAAAATCAAAGAATTTATCGACAATGAATTTCTTTGTGTCGGCATCCTCGGTCTTGTACACATTGTATAATGTATTGCCTAACCCATTGAGGATGTAATTTCTACACAAGAAATCTGAATGCTTCCAAGATCCACAGCAAACCACCTTTTCCACATTAGTTTTATTCTCATCAAGTGAAGGAACATCTTCGTACAAAAATTTTGTAAGGTTTAAGATGGTGAGATAGAAAAGCANATCCACAGCAAACCACCTTTTCCACATTAGTTTTATTCTCATCAAGTGAAGGAACATCTTCGTACAAAAATTTTGTAAGGTTTAAGATGGTGAGATAGAAAAGCATCTTAGATTGCCAACGTTTGAAGTCCGAGCCATTGAACTTCTTAAACTTCTCCCCATGAGACACATTCACAGTAGTAGGAATAACTATTGTACGAACAACAACATGAAGAATAGAATCATTTGTAGTAGCCATTTCTATTACACAAATAGAAGCAATACAAGTCTTGTTTTAATTATGTAAAGCACTACTAATTCAAACTAAATATACAGAATCTGGTTTAAACACTTTAAAACTGTAAACTAACAGAATACAAAATTATGTTGTCAATTTGAGGACAAGGGACCAAGGGCGTCTACCAAAGGAGGAGGGTGCCAACAGTGAGGGCCAAGGGGTGCCTATCAAGGAAGATGTCGCCAACAGGTGCTCTTGGAGGGCGTCTACTTTGGGAGAGGGTGCCTCTGGAGGGGCACCTACTTTTGGGGAGAGGGTGTTTCCGACAGGGTGCTACTAAAAAATAACATAATACAAAATTCTAATTTTTTTTTGTAATTTAAAACAACGTATTGAGCACAAGAACCAAAATACAAAATTCCGTCTTTAACACAACTGTCTTACATTATAACAGTATGTAATCTAATTATTTAATAAAGTCAAAAAGCACATAAAATTTACCTTAAGATTGTTATTCAAAATATTGTGTATATAGTTAGATTTAAGAAACTTAATAACTATTGCAAATCTAAAATAGAAAGCCTACTGTTTAAAATAAAATAATGCACTCACATGGACGTAGAACAGTAGCAACGATCAAAACTAGAAAACCAGAATAAATCCGAGCCCTGTATCCAGAGTCTCCTTAAGACAAATTTGCTCTCTCTCGATATTCAAGGTTGACGAGCAATTGTCTCCCAAAATAGAATAGATTTACGTTCTTAGAGAAGCAACACTTCAATCTCTAAGACTCTAATGAACACAACTTTGTGCCTTGTACTTGAACCGATGAAGAAAAACAACAATGCAACAATATGTATATAGAGGGAGAGAAGTATGAAAGTTAGAAGATTNAAGACTCTAATGAACACAACTTTGTGCCTTGTACTTGAACCGTTGAAGAAAAACAACAATGCAACAATATGTATATAGAGGGAGAGAAGTATGAAAGTTAGAAGATTTGTTCCTAAATTTCGATGTGTTCCAAATGGTAGTAGGGGTCTCCCTTTTATAGGGTCCAGGCTCCTGATCAATTAACTGAACAAGNTTTGTTCCTAAATTTCGATGTGTTCCAAATGGTAGTAGGGGTCTCCCTTTTATAGGCTCCAGGCGCCTGATCAATTAACTGAATAGGTAAAGGGCACCGCTGCTTGTCACACCTCTTCAGAGACACACTCTAGACGATGATAATTACATGACATGTATTTTAAAAATTAATTTAAAAGACAATTGGGTCAGGCACTGAAAGGCGAAGTTAGTAGACCGTGAGAAGACACGAGACAAGGCGTGGCAAGACAACTATAGGAAGGGACACCCCAAGCCAAGGCGCCAAGCAAGGCAAGGTGCCAAAAACCTTGCGGGATCTGCTACTTGTTTTGTCAACTAATTCGATCTGATCCATTTTTTGACCCAATTTCAAATCCAAAAATTTGATCTATTATACCAATACCAATTGGTAATTTTTGAGATATAATTTCTCATTCAAATATTAATAGTTATGAACAAAGAATTAAATCATTGTCCCACTAATTTTGATGTGTGAGACTCATTTTAATTTATTTTTCATAACCATTTTTCCAACAGTATCTTTTTACCCTTACCATCATTGAACTGATATTTTGACTCCCCACATACGACACACTTATCCAACTTTTCATTATCATTCCAAAATAGCATACAATCATACTTACATGCATAATGGGTACATATCCCAATCCCAAAGCACGTAAGAATTTTTTAGCATCATAGATAGATGTAAGAAGAAAATGACCTTTAGGTAAAAGGTTTGCCAATATCTCTAACATAAATGGTAATGACTTATTGCTCCACTTGCTCAACTCCTTCAAATGAAGCAACTTAACCTAGAATGACAACAATGTATATTTTTTATAGCCAGGNTATTGCTCCACTTGCTCAACTCCTTCAAATGAAGCAACTTAACCTAGAATGACAAGAATGTATATTTTTTATAGCCAGGATACAAAACATGTTGAACATCCCTCATTAATTTTTCATTTATGAACTACCTCACTATCAGAACCCTCACTTGTTTCTCCAGCACGAACACCCCCCAAATCATTATGCATGAACATTCTCATATCCGCATCTTCCAACATTTCAGGCATTTCATCTTGATCATCATCTCCACTTTCGGTCATATCATCCTCGACACTATCAGCATCACCATCATCTTCAAAAAATTGGGTGACAGTCATAGGAATGGATTTCCCATGGTGTACCCACGTCGTGTAAGAGGTTTATGATATCTTTCACGTATAAATGATTTTTCATAGTCTCATCATCATGCCATTCTGTATTCTTGCAATTCCAACATGGACAATGAATTTTTCCATCTTGACTCAAACATTCCATGGCAAAATATTTGACTCCATCAATGTATTTTTCATCCAACCTATGCCTAATCGTTATCCAACTCTTGTCCATAATTGATGCCCTACAAAATCACTTATTTATCAATGTCATGTACCAAGCATCATGCAAACTATATCGTCGACTTCTTCCTATTTTGGTAGGTGGTCCTATCCCATTCAGGAATGCACATTCTATATAGTAGAAAGCATCTCTTACCGCTTCGTACATCTCTAACGAAAATCCGGCAACATCTCCCCATAGTTCTAAGCACACGACATAGACTAAGTGTCATTGCTACACACATCTACTATGTACATAGAATATAATGGGATCTGCCACATAGAATATCCAAGAGATGTAACAAATTAAGCAAAAATATATTAACTACAATATAGACTTGTGTATTCTCAAACTGTCTAAAATTGGACAATTCTAGAAATCTCCAACGGCAAAGAATACTCTATGTCTGATGTGGATTCTTGAACAGGTACTAAGGTTTCATGCAGGCATGCATAGAATAATACAAATTTTAAAAATTACAAATAAACTGTATTGAAACCTTAATTTATATTATGGATTCAATAAATCACCGAAACTCATAAATTGCCCATTCCCAAAAACAAAACAAAGCATTAAAAAAATTAGACATATACGATAAGTGATCAAGATTTCTTACTAATCAAGGTGTGCATGAGGAAAATCTAAGGTTGATAACAAGAACCTTAATATTGCAATGCATATGGATACAAGTATTTGTCTGAAGTTTCAAACTCTATTTTTTATGGTAGACACTAAAGGGTGTCCATTTGATACTAACAATAAACGAACACCATCATATGGTTTTTGTCTCATTCTTGCATTTGGTACTAATGGTGTTTGTTTCAAACCATGATATGTGTTGTCCCAAAAACTTTGCAGTGTGACCACTTTATGTCTTTAATTAAAATGCATTGGCACTACCACGAATAGAAAATTACAGTCCATAAATATGCTGATTTTTACACATTAAAGTAAATCCTAGACCTTTTATAAATAGAGTAAGATACAAAAGTACACGATATTAATTACAACATATGGATATAGGTTCAAGTGAACTGCTAAGGTTAACTCACAAGACAGTAAGGTGGACAACCTAGAATAATACTTCATTGGAAATTACGCAAATTTTTTTATCAAAGAACCACACAAATCGTGACCAAGCCAAGCCCAAGTACAACAAAGCAAGACCAAATATATAATAAATATAAAGGTGGGGAGGACATAAACATTGCCTCTTTACATAATAAATAAAAAAACTAAGAAGTCTTTTTTGAATGAAACTAGAAAGGTAACTATGGCCCACCATACTTTGTTTTCTTTCCATAATTACAATTCCATCTCCAAAGCATACTACTTGAATAGTTTTCACCAACAAGTGGTGGGGCCTATTTTCCGCCAAAAAATCCCATGAATTCCTNCTACAAAATCACTTATTTATCAATGTCATGTACCAAGCATCATGCAAACTATATCGTCGACTTCTTCCTATTTTGGTAGGTGGTCCTATCCCATTCAGGAATGCACATTCTATATAGTAGAAAGCATCTCTTACCGCTTCGTACATCTCTAACGAAAATCCGGCAACATCTCCCCATAGTTCTAAGCACACGACATAGACTAAGTGTCATTGCTACACACATCTACTATGTACATAGAGAATAATGGGATCTGCCACATAGAATATCCAAGAGATGTAACAAATTAAGCAAAAATATATTAACTACAATATAGACTTGTGTATTCCCAAACTGTCTAAAATTGGACAATTCTAGAAATGTCCAACGGCAAAGAATACTCTATGTCTGATGTGGATTCTTGAACAGGTACTAAGGTTTCATGCAGGCATGCATAGAATAATACAAATTTTAAAAATTACAAATAAACTGTATTGAAACCTTAATTTATATTATGGATTCAATAAATCACCGAAACTCATAAATTGCCCATTCCCAAAAACAAAACAAAGCATTAAAGAAATTAGACATATACGATAAGTGATCAAGATTTCTTACTAATCAAGGTGTGCATGAGGAAAATCTAAGGTTGATAACAAGAACCTTAATATTGCAATGCATATGGATACAAGTATTTGTCTGAAGTTTCAAACTCAATTTTTTATGGTAGACACTAAAGGGTGTCCATTTGATACTAACAATAAACGAACACCATCATATGGTTTTTGTCTCATTCTTGCATTTGGTACTAATGGTGTTTGTTTCAAACCATGATATGTGTTGTCCCAAAAACTTTGCAGTGTGACCACTTTATGTCTTTAATTAAAATGCATTGGCACTACCACGAATAGAAAATTACAGTCCATAAATATGCTGATTTTTACACATTAAAGTAAATCCTAGACCTTTTATAAATAGAGTAAGATACAAAAGTACACGATATTAATTACAACATATGGATATAGGTTCAAGTGAACTGCTAAGGTTAACTCACAAGACAGTAAGGTGGACAACCTAGAATAATACTTCATTGGAAATTACGCAAATTTTTTTATCAAAGAACCACACAAATCGTGACCAAGCCAAGCCCAAGTACAACAAAGCAAGACCAAATATATAATAAATATAAAGGTGGGGAGGACATAAACATTGCCTCTTTACATAATAAATAAAAAAACTAAGAAGTCTTTTTTGAATGAAACTAGAAAGGTAACTATGGCCCACCATACTTTGTTTTCTTTCCATAATTACAATTCCATCTCCAAAGCATACTACTTGAATAGTTTTCACCAACAAGTGGTGGGGCCTATTTTCCGCCAAAAAATCCCATGAATTCCTCTGTGTTTTTATATATATACTAGTTGGTGCACACGTGTGTTACAGGTGGATCATTATCAAATTAAAGTGGTTTTTTTTTTATTAATGGTAAAGATTGTTAGCAATCTTTTTTTGTAAGACCAAAATATGCTAGAGCCAAAATAAAAGGAAATATTAACAAAATGAAAGAAGAATAACTATTGTTCCTTTTAAATTACATAGATAACCCTTAGTAAAATATTCTTTATGTTGACAATATTGCTTAAACCAATAATAAACCACTACACAAACATAGCTAGTCAACCTCACCTAGAGGAAAATTATCACATCCTATATAAATGTCCATATGTGTGAGTGCTAGTGGATCTCTCTTTACTCCCTCAGGAGTATTTCCAATAGGTGGATTATACTCCAAGAACCTGACAAGGGTATAGGAAACCAAGGGAATGCATCTCCTCATTCAATGGTTGATTAAATGTTCAAGATTTTGGTTTCACCCATAATTTAAAGGTAGTTGCACATTAACTATACATGATACAATAAACATAATGACTTTCCAAATCCTTATACACTGAAGAATGCTTGGCAGAACTCAACAACAATCATCAATTATCTCCAAAGTCAACTACATGATCTAAAGCAGAACTCATTTCATAAGCTCAATTTAAAAATACAAACCATGTCAAGTATTCAATTGCATAATGGCCAAAAGCATTAGGAAAAGTTCTTTACGAGCAACAGAAAACAATTAGGCATCTATTATACAAGGAAAATGATCCTCTATACCCTATAAAAGCTTCCATACATGCTATTAGCCAACAGTAAACATATGCTTCTTCTGGGCTTTCAACAGATCATTTAAAGTTGGTTCCATTATAAATATCCTACAAGTGTGTATGAGAGAGAGAAGACATCCAACTTATCATAAATGCATATCAAGTTATTCTTGAAGAATAACATATATTAGACAAATAGTGAGACCAAGACAATACAAAAGTGTTAGTTTAGTCAAGAAGGCAAGCAATACGAATTGAAACACTACGGTCAATGCAGGATGAACCATTTAAAGGTTAAAACACACAAGTATACTTGCAAACCAGAACAAAGTCATCATAGAAACATATTGATGGCCGTCTAGAATTTATTCATATAATGATGTTTTCATAACAAAAAAAAAAAAAAAGGAATGGACAAGTATTCAACAATTAGTATACATTTTTCACATTTAGATGACTCCACCAACTAACAAAAACCTTAATAAGAACATCATTTCAGAGTACACAACAATTTCTTTTGCTCTTCCCACTTGAGTCAACAAACAAAAAAAAATTCATGAATGCCAAAAAAAAAAAGAGCTTATCCAGAATTTGGGCTTTGGTGGGCAAATTATTCCAACAAGACAGGTCTCTAAGTCTATTCCATAACTCTAACTGAACCTTTTAGTTGATCTAATCCATAAGTAGTGGATCTTATTAATATTGGGAATATCATCAATCCAACAATTATTAGGCTAGCTGATTAAGTATGCAAATTAAGTTCCTTAAACATCGTTCAACAAAATGAACTACTTGATATTATTAGACTCATTGTATAAATTTTACAAATGAAATTTGCACTAATGTATTATAAAGTACTTATAATTAAGCACAATGTGATTAAACAAGATGGAGGAATGGCTGCTGAATGCTTTAGCTACCCGTTTTTTATTACAAATGTTGCTTGTTTCTTTTATAGTTGGTGAACACCAAGAAGGAAAGGGCAAAAGTTAGCCTTTTTTTACATGAGCGGTAATCTTTTTTTGCTGATACTGCCTATAAGAATTAGAAAAAATTACAGCATTGAAACTCTCTGTAATGCAAACTTTTGGAGGCTTGTCTCATCAATGCTGACGAAACGACACCATTCAACAAGTACCAAAAGGATGGCCTCAAGAATAGATTATTAAGAATTATATCCCCACGACGAAGTGCGACACTATTGTGATTCATAATTGGGTCAATGAAGGCCGCAAGGTTTCAATAATTGCAACTCATGAAACGTCGCCATTACAAGCACGCTTTTGAGGTTTGATCTTTGTCAGTCTCTCAACCATGTAACATTATTATTATTATTCTACTTTGTAGTAAGTACATTACAAATGTGAAATGCTCTTTGGGGAAGAAAATAGAAATGGAAATAGAAACCTGGGCAATAAAGTAGATCCGTCATAAGAACATACCTTTACTCAAAACTATGCACCTTGAAGTTTTTCTTCATACAAGCTTAATCTCTCCTACACATGCAACCCAAAAAAATCACATAACACCAAATTAGGTAGTATCCATTAATTAAATTCTTTAACTAGAAGTATCAAAAAAGCAAAATCAACAACAAAGCTTGTAAATTAAGCTAGACCCAAGAATCAAAACCTTTGAAACAGATGATTTAAAGAAAGAACCATTAATCCACGTGTCAAAAAAGAACCATCATATGATCCAACACCCAAATTCGTGTTGGGACAATACTTTCACCGTCCAAAAAAAATAGTAAATTGGATAAATTAAGGACAATCCCACGAACAAAAGCCTTCAAATATGAAGCCCTCTTTGATTTTCCAGATTGCTGTGTAATCATGGAGGAGAGACAGATGGATGGTTTCTTTTTGGTCCATTTGTAAATATGCAGGGAAGAGAGAGAGAGAGAGACAGTAACAACTCAAAAATAGGGAGACAGAGAGAGTAACGGCTCAAATAAAAAGCAATTGGGTAGAGGTGATCATTAACTTTAATTCTTGGCCATGGCCTTAAAAGTAGATTTGATAACTATAAACCGTGATTTCACTCATTACCTATTCAATTGTTGTAATTATCAAGTCTATTTTTTTAATTTAATTTTTAAGTTCATGTGGTATTACTCGTTTGTGAATATGCAGGCGAGGGAGCGAGGGACAAGGGCCAGCGGCTGAAAAATATGAAGAGATAGAGAAAGATTTAATGGGTGAGAACTAATGGAGTCAGGGATAAGGATGGCATAATAGTGGTTTTGGGGGGCAAAAGTGACCCCAGATACAGCACTGGGGTTTTTTTTTTTTTGTTCAGCAGTGAGGTATTTTTCCGAATTTTCCGATAAAGTATGCTAACAAATTTCCTACCTTATGAATCTGAAGCAACTTCACTCGAAACGTTGAAGATTTTATCTCTTCACTCGAAGATTTTAAACCAAAGCAACTTCGATCAATTACCAAGCAACCAAATGTTGATAGCTTTTGAAGCGTCATGCTACCAAAANAAAGCAACTTCACTCGAAACGTCGAAGATTTTATCTCTTCACTCGAAGATTTTAATCCAAAGCAACTTCGATCAATTACCAAGCAACCAAATGTTGATAGCTTTTGAAGCGTCATGCTACCAAAATGCCGAGAGAGAGAGAGAGGGGGGAAATGGGAGCCGTGAAGAAGAAGGGGCTGCTAGGGCTTACCCAAAAATGATGTCGTTTTGATTGTTTTGTTTTTTTAAAAAAACTTATATTCTGCAACAAAAACTAAAATGTCACAATTAATATTTTATTTTTGTTTTAATTTTGATTTACAAATACAAAATTTATATTTTACGATGAATATAAAAATGTTGCGAATTATTAATTTTAAACAAAAAATAAAATTTATATTTTGCACGAAAAATGTCGCAAAAAAATACCATCAAAATAGATATTTCCAACAAACTTTTGAAAAACGTTATGAATGAATATTATCAAATTTTATTTTTACTTTAATTTTGGTTTTAAAAAATAAAATTTATATTTTTGCAACGAAAAATTAAATGTCGCAATAAAAATTTCTAATAAAATTTTTTGCGATGCAAAACAAAATCACAAATTAATATTTTGAATTTATTTTAATTTTAATTTTAGATTATTTATTTTGGCAACGATTTAATACTATCTACGATAAAAAATATTTGTCATCAAAATTTGTCATTTCCTGCCATTTCTTGCTCATAAAAAATATTTGTCGAAAAAAATATTTATTTGGATGAGTATAAAGGTTTGGATTTTGAAATGAGTTGATTTTGGATGAGTATTTTTCTTTTTAGTTTACTGGACCTAGAAATTTATTCGGTCTCCTAAATANTCATAAAAAATATTTGTCGAAAAAAATATTTATTTGGATGAGTATAAAGGTTTGGATTTTGAAATGAGTTGATTTTGAATGAGTATTTTTCTTTTTAGTTTACTGGACCTAGAAATTTATTCGGTCTCCTAAATACATTACGCACACCACTTTCCAAGTGTCAAAAACTCTGTTGATGAATTGGGTTTTTGGTCTAGTGGTAATTTTTAATTTGATATTGTTGTCCTCTTTGTTTGAATTATGGTCATTTAAATGTTACGGAGATATTTTCATTTTGGCTTCAAGTACAAAAACGAATTTGACATTTTTGGTTCAAATGAAAACATTTTGATGATATTGTTCTAATTTTATCTAGGTTACATACAAAAGATTGTTGTTGGGAGGGCAGTAGATTTGATACAATTGGATTGATATGTGAATCTTATAAGAAAATTAGACGTCATGTTGGAACTTGAAGGAGAACATTGTGGATCAACATAGAAATGGTTGGTTGTCTACACCGACGATGAGGACGATATGATGATGATGATGGACGTTATCCATGACATATAAGTTCACATGACTAATTCTGTCAATTGCTTTCTTTTATCTTGCTTGCATTTAGCTTAAAACTTGTGCAGTAAATGCCAAAGCCTTTCAAGTGAACTATTTGGATATTTTTCTATTGTTAAACATTTTCTAATGGATTCTTGGTTGATGCACAAACTAATGGTTTATCTTGGTTTTGGTGGTGGGTAGTTTCCGTTGTTTTTGCTTAGCTGATAGAGTGATCAATGCCATTATTGTTCTCGTTGCACGTTCTTTTGCCATCACCAAGTTCTTTTTTTTCGGAAGGTAAAATGTATTAACAGAAACAAGGGTAATCACCCACAAATGTACANGGTTAATTAGTGACATCTTACGTAAATATGAGATGAATTTTGGGAAAATATCTAAATTTTGGTGTGTACAAAAAGTATTGAAATTGTTGCTCTTTTCTTTTTTCTTTTTTCTTTTTTGGAAAGGGAGGAGGACTTGAATCATTGACCTCAAGAAGACAAAACCTTCACCATGCAAAGAGTATCAGTATACCAAATGCTCGTTGGTCGTTGCTCCTTAAATTAGCTTATTTTAACTGAAATTTTAAGTTTGAATAGGGTGTTTTTTATTTTCTTTTTGAAAAGATAAGTTCAAATAAGAACGTGAAAAATAAGATTTTGTGCAACTTACCCTCTCTTTATCTCCAAAGGTAACATTACTGGAATGAATAAACATTTTGATACACACATTTGTCAAATTTGATTTTTTATGGTTGTTATTCTAGTCGTGGAATAGTCCAGTGAGGAGCTATTGGTGATGGTAGGAGGTGGAGCAGTTGGAATAGATGAAGCAATTAGGGCTAGAGCTAGCTATATTGTATTTGTGTATTTTCTTGGTTGATGCACAAACTAATGGTTTATCTTGTTTTTGGTGGTGGGTAGTTTTCGTTGTTGCTTAGCTGATAGAGTGATCAATGCCATTATTGTTCTCGTTGCACGTTCTTTTGCCATCACCAAGTTCTTTTTTTTTTTTTTTTTTTTTCGGAAGGTAAAATGTATTAACAGAAACAAGGGTAATCACCCACAAATGTACAATGAGGTCATATAGGATTCTAAAACAAACATCAAACCCAACAGCCTAGGCCTCAAAAAACAAGTATGTAAGAGATGGCCCGAGTAAGAGCATCTCCCACAGACTTGTTAACAAAAGAAAACAATGGTATACAAACGAAGTATGAAACCAATCAAAGAGGGAGTACATAGGGAGTTCCAACTATGCAGTATCTTCACCCAGAACATGCCAGAAGCATTCAAGCAAGTGGCTGGAACATGGGACTGCTACAGAACAATACATCATCTCCAAAAGAAAACTTGCTTGTAGCTTCTAGCAAGTACTGCAGCGGCTGCCACAAAGGAACAAAGAAAACTTCCACAAAGGAACAAAGCGGCACAAAAGATGGACTAACTACCCATTAAAGATAACATGCTAGAGCTTGCAAAATCATGAAGCCTCCCAGTGCAATGACCAAAAAATCGGGAAAAACAGAGAACCACAGAGATGCACAGGAGCACTGCAACAGTAGATAGCAGGCACAGCAACACTGCAACAGAGGGAAGCAGACACAACAACTTGTAACACTGGGCAGCATATATAGTAACCAATGGGAAGCCACAAGCAGATCAACTCAAACAAGCTTCAGGAAGGTTCCATTGTTGTAGCAGAATTGCATTCTGTTGAGTTCTCTTGAATTTCAAAGATATGAGTCTTTCTCTAATGGTTTGCTTGACGGATTGAATAAGAGAATTTGGGTCTTTGCTCTGCTTTTTGAAAATTCTCTCATTCCTCTCAGTCCACAACGAATAGACAGGAACTGAAAGACAGATCTTTAAAATAGTTGTCTTCATTGATTTTCCTCTTCACTGTTGAGCAGCCTATGAAATTGAATCAATCCATTGTCTCTGCTGCCACTGTTGGTTGCACAGGAGCATAACACCATTCCAAATCCTGTTAGAGAAATTACATTCAAAAAACAAATGGTGGTAAGTTTTTTTAGCTCTCCTACATAGAACACATTATGGGTCGATCTAAGTTGCAAATATTTGAATTCTGTCCTTGGTGCTCAGCTTACATCTAATAGAAGCCCAAGGATGAATGTCATTCTTGGGATAGCTTTAGCATAACAAACAAGTTTATACCATTGCACGGTTGGACCTTCACTCCTGATATGTTCCCAAGCAGATTTAGTAGAAAACTTACCTCCCGCATTTAATGTCCACTTTATTGAGTCCTCAATATCATGGTCAGGAATGTAGCTTGGCATTGCATTGATGATATCCTACACTTGAATGGAAGTACCAATTGTCCAATTCCATTGGTTGTTCAAAATAATTCTGCTAACCTTCGCGTTCCTTGGAATTCTAGATTCTAGCAAGATCCTTGGGTTGCTTCTTCGAAGGAGTGGACCAAGGAGATGCAATTATCCAGCCACAGGCTAGTAGAGTTCCCATTTCCTACCCTATGGATAATGCATGGCCTGCACAGTTCTCTAAGTTTAAGCAAATTTCTCCAATTCCAAGAGCATGCTTGGGTGGCTTTGAGGTCCCAAAGGATTCTGCCTTTGATGTAATAGGCATGAATACATTGAGTCCATAAATTCTCCTTGTCATTAAAAAGTTGCCATAAGTGTCTCATAAGCAGTGCTCTATTCCAGTCGCTCAACCTTTTGATACCAAGCCCTCCTTCTTCTTTAGGTTTACATACCTCTTTCCAAGAGACCTTTGCTCCCGTATGACTAAGATCAATGCCTTTCCAAATAAAGTATCTCAGAGTCTGTTCAGTTCTGTGAATAACCTTCTGTGGAAGACTCAAATGAGAGGCCCAAAAGATGTGCAAGCTTCAGAGAATGAATATGACAAGCTAAACTCTTCCTGCATATGAAAGTGATCGATTGACCCAAGACTTAACTCTTGATTCCACCTTTTCAATAAGACTGGAGCAGTGTTGATACTTCAAACCAAACGAAATGAGTGGGACTCCTAAATATTTGATAGGAAAATTCCCTTCTTCAACACCAAACAAATTCTTGATATAACAAGCAGTATCTTCATTAATTGCACACATGAAAATATTATTGTTTCCTGCATTAACCTCAAGCCCTGAAGCCACACTGAACTGGTCCAAAGAATTCTTAATCACAAAAGCAGAGTTCATATCTCCATACCAAAATAACATCAAGTCATCAGCAAATGAAAGTTGGGCAATCTTGAGAGTTTTACACCTCCAATGGAATCTGAAGCTTGGATTTGAACTAATGTTGAACTGGACAAGAAGAGATAAACACTCCATTGCAATGACAAAAAGGTAAGAGGACATAGGGTCACCCTGTCTTAAACCCCTCCTACTAGGGAAGTATCCAACAAGCCCACCATTGATGTTCACAGAAAATCTAGCAGAAGTAACACATGCTTGAATCCATCTCCTTATGGTGTGAGGGAAATTAAGAGCCTCCAATGCTTCAAACATAAACGTCCAGTCAATCGTAAGCTTTCCTCAAATCCACCTTTAAAGCGCATATAGGGGACCCTTTATTTTTATGGTAATCCCTCATTAACTCTTGAGTGAGTAGAATGTTGTCTCTAATCTTTCTTCCATGGACAAAGGTTGCTTGGTTTGGGTTTATAAGACTGGGAAGAGGTCCTTTAATCCTATTAGCAATGATCTTGGATATTGCATTATACATGACATTGCAATAAGAAATAGGTCTATAGTCCCCCATAGTTGTAGGATTGGGAACCTTGGGTACTAAAGCAATGATGGTACTGTTAAGCTCATTCAACAATCTTCCAGTTGAGAAAAATTCCTTCACAGTAGAAACAATATCTTTCTCTATGATATGCCAAGCCCTTTTAAAAAACACAGTGTTGAACCCATCAAGACCTGGGGATTTTTGGTCATTGAAGGAGAAAAATACTTTCTTGATTTCCTCCTCAGTGACATCCCTCTCCATCACCAAGTTGCTAACCATTGAGGATGATTATTGACATGTGAGTCCACCTTGGGTGCTGTTATGGGAGTCAAAATTTCCCTCAAATTTTGTCTTGTAATAACACTGAGATCCCACACTCAATCTCAGTTAATGCACTCAAACGCTCACAGAGATGCACACATGAACAGAATATAGGCAAACACATAAACTCACAACAAACACACAAGCATTACACTCGCCAAATGGCCAAACCATTTACTTCTCAACAAGCCTAAAGGAAACCGGCTAGGAGTGTGCATACAAAACGTGCTCAAACTCTCTTGATTGTACTGTAGAACCTAGCATGCCTATAAATAACATATAAAGTGACGGTTACAAGCCCAATCGCCTAGACAACGCAAGACACTAATCAGATTCACTCATAAATCTTCCCACAACTTGTTGATCATGGTTGAGTCCCTCTGTCACTTCTACAATGTGTTGACCATGGTAAAGGGCACTTGCAACTGTTAGCTGCACTCTGCATGCTGTGTGCACATGCCAACAACTTCCCTCATGTTGTGCACATGTCAGCATCTGCACAGAACTTCCCTACATACAATGCACATATTAGTAACCATCAGAAACCACCACCATCTATAGTCCACATGATTCAACTACTCAAAACTACCTCATATATTGTGCACATGCCTTCCATGCGAACCTACAACACCTGATTTGTCTTGCCTTCGTGTCAAACCATGCCCAGTCCATGACTTGGTCTTCCAAGCTAGCAATGTCCCACAATTCGAACACATCGGCTAGATTTGCTTGGTTATACCCAGCGTGCTCATGCATGAGCTGTCTTCCTCAGCCATGCAAAAGACTTCAATCAACCCACTGGTCGTGCTCAATGTACCCATGCATGCACTAGCTTCCTCAGCTATGCATTGAGCTTCTACCAATGATGGGTCCCAGCAATCATCTGTCCCACATCTTGGGTCTCAGACTTTGGAATGTCTTGCTTACACCAACGACAAGTATTTGTTGGGGTCATGTCTTACTTTGGTGTGCCAAGGCTTGGCGGTATAGGGGTCCCTAAGGAATCTGGTATGGCATCCCCTTCACAGAGTGACCCCTCTCTAGAATAGCATTAGTGAGCAAATCTCTATTGACAACAACAAACATACTTTGAGCCGAGGAGCAATGATCAAAATTTCGTTTTGGTGTATTGTTTTGGTCACCTAGGAAACGGAAATGTTTCGATGTGTTTCGAAAACGTTTCGTAAACATAATGAAAAAAATAAAAATTTAATAATTATTTTTCTAAAACATTGATTTAAATATATCAAAGTATCTTGAAATATCTTGAAACATTCTGAAATAATTGTGCAAATGCATTGAAATATTATAATACATATCAAAATATTATGAAATACCTCGAAATATTAGAATTTCGATTTCATCACTAATTCGTTTCAATCTTATTGAAAACGGAAACGTTTCAAACGTTTCGATCGTTTCGAAATGATATTTTGATCCTTGCCAAGGAGTCATAATAATTTGAGCCAGGGGCATGGTCGGTGTATGCCACTTGAGTTTTTGCCGAAACATTTTGTAATTCAACCAGGTACATGTCTAAGTCCTTAGGAAGCCAACTTTGCACTAAGCACAACTCAATTTGGCTAAGGCATAGGCGCCTTTAGATGAGGCAGCCACATTCTGAGCCAACGAGTTAAGGGGTAACAGGTGCTTCTTTAGGCATCAATTGACTACTTCCTTTTGCACACCTAAACAATTAAAAATGCATATTGTCAAGTAAGTTTCTTGATAGAAATTAGTAGTTTTTTGATATTGAGAATTGTGTCAACCATGTGTCCAGAAGATCAATTAGTAGTTTTCTTTTCAGAAGGTGGCAAATTGTAGTTTTCAATTCCAATAAGCGTGTTCAGTGGGTCCAAAGTTTTTATATCACCCCTGCCAAAACATAAGAACCCTAGCTTTTCTTAAACCAGAAATTCAAAGCGAAAATAGGTGTGAGTCTTGTTATTTTATGTGGTTGATTGAGAATACAATTTAAAACTATATATGAACTTTTCATTTTGTTCATGACAAATGTATGTGATCAATTGATTATATGTTTTTTTCCCTCCATTAGAATGTGCTCCTTTCAATTTATTTCCGAGGAAATTGAAGAGCTAATTGTTAATCCTGCGCTAATTTTTATTCTTTATTTTAATTTAAGTTTGATTTGTGAATATTAGTTTAGTTTAATTTGAATTTCTATGAATTTAAATTTAATTTGAGTAATCTAAATGAATTGATAGGTTCATAGACATGTTTCAACATATTTACTTGTTGATAATGTATTAGGTTGGCAGTTTATATGTGAAATTGGGGTGCATTGGAATGGTTTTTAATTTTGTAGGAATGTTATGTGGTTTAATCCCCATCTTTTGGTATTCAGCATATTTAAATAGGTGGCATTGTGTATCAAACCAGCATATATAAAGCTTCTCCACAATTCCCCTCTTCTAATGAATGCATGATTTNGCATTGTGTATCAAACCAGCATATATAAAGCTTCTCCACAATTCCCCTCTTCTAATAAATGCATGATTTTTTTTTCCGTCCTATAGATGTCTCCCGGGAAAAGAGATTTTACAAAAGAGGTATCACGATTGATCCTTTCGAAGGAAAGAGGATAGCTACCGAACCAAAGGAAGAAATCAATGCAAATGAGGATTTCAAAGTGAGTCAACTTCCATTTTTATTACCTCTATTTGGCATTTTTGAGTGCCAGATGGGAGTAGACTTGAACAACATAGTGTGGCCATAGATGAATTGCTAAATTTTTATGCTGATAATCACAAAATTTGCACTTTAATTTGTTAAATTTTTTTAGACGAGCTTGACCAGCCCATTTAATGGGTTCTCGTTTATAAGATTGCTAAGCTTCAAAATTTCAATGGTGTCTTCATGCATTATCCAGTGGGTTTCTATTTGTCCATCCAACTTATTTTACTAATTTATGCTCTTGATTTTTTTTTTTCTCAATTGAAATTGACTTAAGTTTGCGATTATTTGATTTTATTGAAAACTATTATTGGAGTTGTTAGATGCTGTCAGTTAGAAAAATCAATTTGTCATTTATAAAGTAAGTTTGTCTTAACTTGGAAGACGTTGAAGAACTGGGAAAAATCATCAAGTAATTTTCCTTTGGAATGTCTTATTTTGCACCAGTGGATTATTTCAATAATGTGGGAATTTGAATTTTATTGTTATAATAAGAAACTGTCCATAGTACTCTAAATGTTACTCTAAAGTAACTTAGGTGTATGACTTGAGCTTTCGTCCAAGGACCATTTGTTATGGTTGCTAACTTGAGAATATATCAGTACCACCTCTTAAATTGGTTCCAAAAATTTGATACTTGGATTAATGTTCCAAGTTATTAATGAATTCGTGTTTCTGAGCTGATATGCTTAAAATATCATGGGAAATTTTAATCCTTCATAAGTGTTCAAACTCGAGAGTGACAAGAACGGATATATATATATGTGGTAAAGCTCAAGCACATCCTAGGCTACTTTTAAAAGACACAGATAATTAATGCACCATTGATCAGTTCCTTGACCATTCTTGATTTTTTTTTCTTCAAAGCCACCCAGTGTGGGTGTGGAGTTTCGCAGGACCCCTACTTGTATAAATAACTAAAAGGAAAAAGGTATAAGGGAGGAGGACATAGAGCCAAGCCTCCAGAAGTGAAAGAAAGTTAAAGCAAAAGTAAGGTGGTGACTTACCACCAAAAGCAGGAAAAATAAATAAAAAGAATAGCAAAGTGGGAATCCCCACAGAACAAAATAACTGCAAACATCAATAAAAATAAAAACTCAACGACGAACGTGAGGAGTCTGTCGAACGTCTAAGGCGAGGATGCCAGCAATTTCAGAAGGAAGGGATAACGAATCAGAGAATCGCTGATTGAGTTGCTAAGAGCAAGCCGAATTAGCCAAGAAGTCTATAACCTGATTCACCTCCCGCAAGACGTGGCAGACGCGAGCCGAGAGAGAAGCACACAGAAGCCTAATTTGAGTAAGTAGATAAGCATAAACCCAACACCCAATACCCTGAGAAGAAACCCAGGAAACCACTGTAGCTAAATATGACTCCACTATCAACTCTGAAGCTCTCAAATCTGCGGCCAACTCTAACCCAGCACAAACAGCCTACAACTCCGCATATAGAATAGGCTGATGACCCAGAAACAAGCCAAAAGTCCTGATTACCCCACCCTGGTGGTTCCGAATAACACCCCCTACCGCAGACAGTACTGGATTTCCCTTAGAACAACCGTCAACGCTGATCTTCAGGTAACCCGCTACAGGACGAGTCCAAGCAACCAAGCAAAGGGGTTGAGGCCGAGGAACCAAGACCCTAAGAGAACCCACAAACTCAACCAACTCATCCCGACGCAACTGACTTGGAGTAAACCCAAAAGAAAGCCCAACTAACTGCATATCAGCCATAATCCTCTGAATCACAACGGGCACATGAAAGGCCTGGCCATTAAACCTATAAGCATTACGCGCCTTCCATAAGTGTCACAGAATGAAACACTGTAGCAGCACCCTCACGTGACCTGCAGAAGGAGCACAATGCCGCCAATGAAGCATCAAAGTATAAGGAGACTAAAACGGCCAACACTTGATCCCAAACATCCGATAAAAGTGACCCCACACCTGAACTGCAAACAGACAATCCAAAAAAAGATGCCTAAGAGTCTCAACAGCCCCACCACACACACACAGGGATACTACATGGAAACCTCGTCTCTCTAAGCCACCATCTGTGGCCAGAAAACCATGAAACAATTGCCACATAAAGAAAGAGATCTGAGTCAGAATATACCTCTGCCAAACACAAGAAAACCCAGCCCGAACTGGAGTCACACCCTGAATATCAGCCCAAGCAATCCTCGAGGAAAAATCCCCATCCAAAGATAATCTCCACCTCATCTGATCAACCCCCTTGATCCAGAATCAAAATCTGCACAATCTGCTCAACAACTTAAGAAGGTAAAACCCCCAACAATCGACCTTTGTCCCACTGCCCAGTAAGCAGAAACAGGAACCCCAGAAGCTGCCCCTGGATATACTAAAGTCAATGGGTAGTCCCCCAACCAACAATCATACCAAAAACTGACCTCACCAGACCGTACTAACTATCGGATCCTCGACTCAGCCACGGATCGAATCCCACACAACCGCCTCCAAAGAGGTGAAGTTGGGTAACGAAACTCAATCAGCCCAGGATGAAGGGACCTACAGTACTTGGCTCTCATAAAAGTAAACCAAAGTGACTGTTGAGCACGAAAACTCCACCATAGCTTCACCTCACAAGCCTCGGCTAAGTTAGGAAAATAACGCACCCCTAAGCCGCCCTCCTCAATAGGGAAACACACCTCAGCCCAGTGACGCCAGTGAATCCTCCAATGAGTAGTTGTATCACTCCATAAGAAACTAGTGAACATCCTCTCTAACTGGTGAAAAACATTGGCAGGAGGCCTTAGCACGTGAAACAAGTGAATAGGCATCACTGCGAGCACATGAAGAATCAAGGTGAGCTTACCTCCAAAGGAAAGCAAACGATTCGCTCATCCAGAAATTCGTTCGCGCACCTTCTGAATCATCTCATCAAAGTATGAGATTCGGAGATGACCCAAGTAGATATGGCACCCCAGAAAAATAAACGGGAGGTAACACCTCTGAAAATCAATGGTCTGTCGTGCAATCACCTCTCTAGAATGCGAGGCACGTGAATTGATATAGAAACTGCTCTTGGCTTGACTAACTAACTAACCAGAGGCAGCCTCATAATGATGAAGAAAATCCATAACTCATTGCAAGCTTGACCGGCACCCATTAGCAAAAATAATAATGTCATCAGCAAAAGCCAAGTGGGAAACCAAAACCCCAACTCTAGTACTATAAGCCACCCCCGAAAACCAACATACAAAGAGTCTAAGCCTTGAGAGAGATACTCTGCAGCAATGATGAACAAACAAGGAGAAAGGGGGTCACCCTGCCGCAGCCCCCCCGCGACTGGAAAAAGCCTTGATTGATGTCATTCACCATCACAGAAAACCACGGCCGCCAGATAGCCTGTCGAACCAAAGAAATCCAACTCTTAGAGAACCCAAAAGCCCGTAACATCTGGAGAATGAATGTCCAAGATATCTTGTCATGCCTTAGCCATATCAAACTTCTGCACGACGTTCCCACCCCGGGAACCTCTCCTCAAATCATGAACCAGCTCTTGAGCCAAAAGAACACTGTCATGTAACACTCGGCCCGACACAAACCCACTCTGCGTCTGTGATATGATATGCGGCAACAAGGATGATTGAAAGTCAATACTTGGATTAAAGTTAAATTCATGTATTGATGATAGTTTTGATACTCTTCTTTGATTCTTATTGTTTATTTAGTTATTTCTTGCAAAACTATAGATTTTTTATGCTCCACCCATAAATTTCTGTAATATCTATTAAAGCAGCTGACCCAAACCCAAGCATCAAACAAATTATTTTGGTTGCAAGACCTATCGTATTATAAATTGAGACACTTATCATTGCTAGAACTAGCTTTTATATTGAATACTAGTAATTGCCTATCTAAAGGCCCTGTGTAACAAAAAAAAAATTGCAAGCAAATGGTCATGCTTGAAGAAATTATATAACATGAAAAAAATGGTCAATCAAAAAAATTAAGAAAAAAATCGTCAATTAATATGTGTCCAACATAACACAAACTCATCAATTAAAAATTGGAAAAGAAAATGCCAATCAATGTAAGTCGACTATTATTTTTGAAAAATTTTCTCTAAAAACAAGTGCTTTGAGCAATTACAATCTTTTGAACAAAAAAAGAAAAGAAGAACAGTATAATCTTTGTACACAACTCAAATCTATTGCATACTTCCTTAGGAGACTGAATAAATTTCTAGCACTCTACGACAATCAAAAGTTTTAAAAAATTTATGAATTTTATACTCAAAATTAAACATTGGACTTAATTCGTATGACATACAAATACAAAAAAAAACACTCCAAAATACAAATACGCCCGTGTCTAAAGACACTATTTAATAAGAATAATTGGCAATAAAAAAATGAGCATTAGAAAGAGAGGAAAGTGACACATAATGCATTAAAGGGATAGAATAATTTGGGCCAAAAAAATTCAAAAGAAATGGGCAAAAATTCCTTAAAAAATGGACCCCATAACGTGTACACAAATCCTTCCACTTTCCATTGTCACACCACCAATACTAAATTTTTTAGCAGTTTTCAATAAAATAAAAAATATATTATTCAAATATAAACCCGTTTACTCTGCCAGCATCCCATGTTTTTCATATATCGATCAATTAAAAATATCACTATTAACTCAAGATGTTATAATGCTTCTGTTGTCAGCTCACAGCAAAAGAAATGAATCAATAATAAACCGAAAGCACGACAAAAATAAAAAATTTCATATTATTCTACATATCAAAACTCACTCATTATCTCTCTCACCTTCTGGTGATTAGTCTTCAACAAATATGTGAAACTCCTTGGTCAATAAACATATCACTACCCTTCACTAATAATATGAAATCAGACAAATTTGTTCCTACAAATTAAGGAAAAGTGGAGAGAGTGGGAAGGGAGAGAAAACTCAATTCAATTGAAAAAATTCATTTAAACAATACTACCATAATGGGGGAAAAAGTGAGACACGTGAATTAAAATACCAAACCCAATCATCATACTTGATACAAAATTCTTACCATGAACTGATTCAAGTTCAACAATAAGCTTCTTGATAAATTACTGCTATTTAAAGTGCGCTACAATCCTCATGACACATCCCCCATACTCCATAGAGGTCCAATACATATTAAGAAAAATGTAGCAATTGAGAGAAATCCAAATTTTTAATCACCATATTAAAAAAATGTCCGGGTTGAAAAGATGACTCAAAATTGCATCAATTTTGCTAATGAAATTATGTAATATAAACCGACAAAAAATTTGTAATGTATACCTTCGAGTAAGCAAAATCCCAGATTTTTAGCCTTGGAGTAGTGCTTCCATCCAAAAGGGTATTCTCCAGTATCAAATCTCTATGGCATATTTGCTACATGACAGGAAAATCAATTGAAGTATGTCAATTCCAAGGAAAAGAGAAAATAAAAGAAAAGAAAAAAGGCGATAAATATCTAACAAAAATATTTACAATAATTCATACTTGATGCATTCAGAAAGGCTCAACACCAGGCAGAGATAAGTTGACAAATTACACTCACATAAAACATACAAATGAATAAATGCTATCATTGTCAAACACATTTTACCATATGGTGATAATGGTGGACTCCAGCGATAAGCTGCTGGAAGAAGTACTTGGACTAGAAGTTTCAAGGATAAAACATCAACCAACTGAAATACAAAATACTAAAAGTATGAAAAGCAACCTAGTCAATACCACCACTGCCACCATCAACTCTATTGATAATATACAATTTGTATAGAGACAAACCTGATTTGAGCAGTTTTATCACTAAATGATTTCAATTAAAAAGAATTAAATCAGTCAAAAAAATACACACGTCATAACTGTGTACTCAAAGTGAAAACCTCAAATTTTGCAATTCTTTTTTTCCGAACAGATTAGGTAGAACAACAAAAGACAATCATCAAGCCACGAATTTCACATTCAAATCAAAACTCTCTACAACAACTAATAACTATCAATCCAGATTAAAAAGACAAAAGACAAAAGCCATAATTACCACCAAATGGACTATAGCAATTTCAAACGCAAATAATACATCAAAAGCGGATAATTTGAAGAACAAATATGAAAATGGCATCATTGAGATAGATACACAACTAATCAAATTATTTCAAATCCCGTGCATAGGGCTCTTACCTTCAGCATTCAGAAGCTAGAAATTTGTTAGCCATTAGTTTTACTGCCATTTACCTACAACAAAATCCACCAAGAAAAAAAGCCCCATGGAGAATAATAACAAATAGTTGGTGGGCAACACCAACAGGTGATTAAAGTACACAATTCAACAAAGCACAATCACACCAAACAAATTAATCACCCCAAATGATTAAAAACTTCAAATAAAATTATATCTGACTAAAAACAATCGAACACACAGCATGTGGTTCGATTGTGTGTGTGGGTGTGGTGTTGTGCATGTGTACGTGTGTGTGTGTGCGCGTGTGTGTTTGATTGTATGTGTGTGCTAGTGTTAGAATGTATGTGTGTGCACTGTGTGTTTGATTATGTGTGTGAAGAGAGAGAAGAGGGGTACCTGGCAAAGGAGCGAGAGATAGAGAGGGAAGGAGAGAGCATTGTATGTGTGTGTGCGTGTGTATGAAAGTCGTGAGATAGAGAGAGGGGTACATGGGCTTGGGCGTCTTCCATGGCAAAGAAGCGAGCGAGTAGGCAGAGAGAGAGAAAGAGAGAGAGGGATTTGAGTTGGGTGGCGTGAGTGTGTAGCCATAATGCGCGGGATTTGGGTTTTTGATGGAATGGATTGTGAGCCATTGGATTTAATTAGGTGAATTTAGATGAGATTTGAACCGTATATCTGAACTTCAATTAATTCCTAGTCGTTCTTCTACTTTTCTAAATTGGGGGAGATGATTTCAATTTGAAAAATTTGAAATTTCCTCTATCTTATTAGTATAGATTGAAGGTGGAAGAAGCCAATTTTTGTACAGAATCTTGAAATTGAGGGAAATAGTTGTGAGGCATTATTTTATACTAATTTTTGTTTATACTTCTCCATAATGTTGCGAGCTCTTAATGGGAAGTGATGGAGTACTATAATGCGGATTAGTTTTAACAAATAGGTCTATTTAAATTTGCTAGTGGCATGTCACAATCCTAAACTTTTACGAGTTATACTTAACTTCCTCCTACTTGTAAATAAATTGCAAATTGTAACAGAGGTAACAATGTTTGTAAAATGCCTAAAATACTCTCTGATTTTGTTCTAATTTTCTTTGTGATGCCATACATTAAACAACTTCATTTTGATCAAATAAAAAAGGAAAACTTGGTTTCAAGCACGCTCGTCTCCCATTATTCTCTAGTTTTCACTACTGAACACCCATACCACTCTAGATCCACCCCAAAAGGTCCACCATCGCCATCTTCGCCACCATAAAGCCACCACTACTGAACACCCAAACATACCACCACTACTGAACACCAAACAAACCTTCACCTTCACCACCAGCACTGAACACCCAATATACCCTCCCCCACCAACCCCACCACTGAACACCCAATCAAACCCTATCCACCAACACCACTCAACACCTAATCAAATCCCCTCCACAGACACCACTCAACATCCAATCAAACTCACTCCATCGACAGCTTAATCACACAAATATCATAGCACTAGATGCCCTCCAACCTGAATTGTAAAGATACCAGATGCCATTCAACCCAACAGAGTCCTCTCCACCACAACTCCGCCATCCAATTATAGGGCAATCATTGTCCTCCTACCCAAATTGCATAGACACTGGCATGTGTGTGTGTGTATGAGAAAGAAAGAGAGAGAGATAGAGGGAGACGACGAACGGCAACGACGCACTTGGGGAGAATAGAAAGCTAGGGTTTGGCTTTATTAGCTATTTTATTTTGTTTTTATAAAAAAAATATTGAACTTGAAAAGGGTAAAATTGTCATATTAAACATAAATAATCAACGCCGTCACAGTTCCACAATTTGATTGGCACATATAGCTCAAACACCATTGAAATTCACGAGTTTTGTTAGGTTTGCAGTTTATTTACAAGTAGGAGAGGGTTAAGTGCAACTCGTAAAAGTTTAAAGTGATGACATGCCATTGACCCTAAGTTTGAGAGAGTCTTATGTAATTTATCTAATAATTTTTCGGTATTATATTTTTATTTTTATCTAAGAAAACGTGAGATGTATAATTGTTTAATTTATTATTTTCTGTTACTTTATTTTTCAATTAAGTTTAAAAATCATCCGCATCAAATTTATGATTGTGACCAATTTTGATATCATACGGACAACAATTACAGCAGTCATATCGTTAGTTAGATAGTTATTCTCACGATCAGATTTGTTTTTCTTCAATATGGGAGGATATTTCGAAGGCCCAGCTGGGAATATCTATTTTTTCTTTTTTCCAACTTGACACATTTATTGATAAGAAAAAAAAAATTATAAACAAATAGGTCAAAGGGCCCAAACCGAAAGAAACCAAAAGAACTAGAACTAAGTGGGAGAAGGATGCAAGATCAATTTGTTGTTGTGCATTCGAGCAGCTTTTAATTTATTACTATTCTTGCATTACTTGTTTAATTTCAAAATCTCGAGAAGTATACTGCCCTATATATACACATTTTGTTGTCTTTTTATAGTATTAAGCAAAATATTTGCAGAATAATTATTTCATGTACAACAATAAGGAATGGGATTCAAAATTTAGTCTTTTTTCGCAAACCATAGACGGTGTATAAATATTTTTTAAGAATGAAAAAAAAAATTAATCAATGCACATGCCACTACACGATATGAAAAAGGTAAGAAGTACATAGCCTTGCCCTTGCTTGGAGAGTGGTTATTTTTGTAAGTCAAATTTGTGATGCTCAGATTAAAATAGAGCATGTTTACCGCGATACCATGATCCACTCTCTTAATTTTAGTGTTAAACAAGAGGAGGATTAAAACTTCAATCTTATCAAGCAGATGAAATTAATTACATGGTCTAGCACACGTGAAAGTAAGCAAGCATAAATTTTATTATATAATACAATCTAATAGTATCAACACCACTGTGATGTCCAACGGACACTTATTATTAGTTAATACACCAAATTTAATTCAACTTTATTCTATCCCACCTAAGGATCCTAGTCATCTTTCTTCCTCACCATGCTGAAAGAGGCGGAATGCTTTGTTCATTTCGGAAGAAATTACTGGGATCAACCGTAGTCTTCACATAAACCAACCTATTGAAGTTATTTTTGAAATATTTAACACCCCAAATACTTGCTTGTGTATAGCTTGTGTTGCCTTTATCGTTTATTCCTATGTCAAGATCCCTATAGTTAATATATGCAGCTCTAGGGAACTTGGAAACAAAGGGAGCCATGTAGCTATAAAGCTTTCTGATCCAACTTATATGCCTTTCAGATGCCTCCGTTCCAGCTTCGTTCCAATAAACCAAGTGTTGGATTTTATATAAATTCCCTGCTCTATGTGGAAAAGGTAAGGCGGACTCGGATATCTCGTTCATTCTTCCACCATATGGACTCAATATCATCTCTGCTGCCTCTGCCTCATCTTCATAAAACATTTTCCATATCCCTTCCAACCCATTTTCAGAAATAGGTTCCTTCACGTAGTCTGATTTTGCCTTGAAATATCTCGTAGATAGAGCAGTCCTATTGAGCAAAACATTAAGTGATTCTCCACTTGGGAAACCAGCAAAGTACAGGATAGACTCAATCCAGCTCATTTCAATGCAATCGTCTCTTGCCAAACCCAACTCAGGGAAGCTTTCTTGGATCAATGGGAGGAGTCTATCAACTCCACCGAGAAACAGGGAGTTGAACGAAGCTTGTATAGTTTTCCTACCATCTTTATTTGAATCCACACTTCTTATGAGAATTCTTATGAAAAGATCTTCGTGAAACTTGTGAGCAATAGATTGCCACCTATGGATAAGCTTTGTTGCATTCTGTTCTAAAATCCTGGGCACTGTGAATACAGTGACTGTAGGTGGAACAACGACCAACTTTATCTTCCAAGAAAGAATGACTCCAAAGCTAGCACCTCCACCTCCTCTAATGGCCCAAAAAAGATCTTCTCCCATGGATTTTCTGTCAAGAATTTTTCCATTAACATCGATCAAACGTGCATCAATGACATTATCAGCAGCAAGACCATATTTACGCAGTAATGCTCCATACCCTCCCCCACTAAAGTGTCCACCAACACCAACAGTAGGGCACACTCCAGCAGGAAATCCAAGGGTTCTACTTTTCTCAGCAATACTATAGTACAGTTCACCGATTGTCGCACCTGCTTGAACCCATGTTGTGCCATTTTCAACATTAACTGTGATTGACCGGAGATTGATCAAATCAAGAATAACAAATGGGACTTCAGAAACATAAGAAAGGCCTTCATAGTCATGGCCCCCACTTCGTGTTCTAATTTGCATGCCATGTTTTTTGGAACAATATATGACTGCTTGAATCTGTTGTTCATAAAATGGCGTGACAATAACTAAAGGTTTAGGGGTGTTGAGCGATGTGAATCGTAAGTTTTGTATTGAGAATTGCAGGATAGGTGAATACGAAGAGTTTTGCGAGGTGTAAATGACTTTGGATATAGAAGTGGAGTTCTGAGGATGAAGGGAAAGGCATTGAAGGAACTCTTNCTCGTAAAAGTTTAAAGTGATGACATGCCATTGACCCTAAGTTTGAGAGAGTCTTATGTAATTTATCTAATAATTTTTCGGTATTATATTTTTATTTTTATCTAAGAAAACGTGAGATGTATAATTGTTTAATTTATTATTTTCTGTTACTTTATTTTTCAATTAAGTTTAAAAATCATCCGCATCAAATTTATGATTGTGACCAATTTTGATATCATACGGACAACAATTACAGCAGTCATATCGTTAGTTAGATAGTTATTCTCACGATCAGATTTGTTTTTCTTCAATATGGGAGGATATTTCGAAGGCCCAGCTGGGAATATCTATTTTTTCTTTTTTCCAACTTGACACATTTATTGATAAGAAAAAAAAAATTATAAACAAATAGGTCAAAGGGCCCAAACCGAAAGAAACCAAAAGAACTAGAACTAAGTGGGAGAAGGATGCAAGATCAATTTGTTGTTGTGCATTCGAGCAGCTTTTAATTTATTACTATTCTTGCATTACTTGTTTAATTTCAAAATCACGAGAAGTATACTGCCCTATATATACACATTTTGTTGTCTTTTTATAGTATTAAGCAAAATATTTGCAGAATAATTATTTCATGTACAACAATAAGGAATGGGATTCAAAATTTAGTCTTTTTTCGCAAACCATAGACGGCGTATAAATATTTTTTAAGAATGAAAAAAAAAATTAATCAATGCACATGCCACTACACGATATGAAAAAGGTAAGAAGTACATAGCCTTGCCCTTGCTTGGAGAGTGGTTATTTTTGTAAGTCAAATTTGTGATGCTCAGATTAAAATAGAGCAGGTTTACCGCGATACCATGATCCACTCTCTTAATTTTAGTGTTAAACAAGAGGAGAATTAAAACTTCAATCTTATCAAGCAGATGAAATTAATTACATGGTCTAGCACACGTGAAAGTAAGCAAGCATAAATTTTATTATAAAATACAATCTAATAGTATCAACACCACTGTGATGTCCAATGGACACTTATTATTAGTTAATACACCAAATTTAATTCAACTCTATTCTATCCCACCTAAGGATCCTAGTCATCTTTCTTCCTCACCATGCTGAAAGAGGCGGAATGCTTTGTTCATTTCGGAAGAAATTACTAGGATCAACCGTAGTCTTCACATGAACCAACCTATTGAAGTTATTTTTGAAATATTTAACACCCCAAATACTTGCTTGTGTATAGCTTGTGTTGCCTTTATCGTTTATTCCTATGTCAAGATCCCTATAGTTAATATATGCAGCTCTAGGGAACTTGGAAACAAAGGGAGCCATGTAGCTATAAAGCTTTCTGATCCAACTTATATGCCTTTCAGATGCCTCCGTTCCAGCTTCGTCCCAATAAACCAAGTGTTGGATTTTATATAAATTCCCTGCTCTATGTGGAAAAGGTAAAGCGGACTCGGATATCTCGTTCATTCTTCCACCATATGGACTCAATATCATCTCTGCTGCCTCTGCCTCATCTTCATAAAACATTTTCCATATCCCTTCCAACCCATTTTCAGAAATAGGTTCCTTCACGTAGTCTGATTTTGCCTTGAAGTATCTCGTAGATAGAGCAGTCCTATTGAGCAAAACATTAAGTGATTCTCCACTTGGGAAACCAGCAAAGTACAGGATAGACTCAATCCAGCTCATTTCAATGCAATCGTCTCTTGCCAAACCCAACTCAGGGAAGCTTTCTTGGATCAATGGGAGGAGTCTATCAACTCCACCGAGAAACAGGGAGTTGAACGAAGCTTGTATAGTTTTCCTACCATCTTTATTTGAATCCACACTTCTTATGAGAATTCTTATGAAAAGATCTTCGTGAAACTTGTGAGCAATAGATTGCCACCTATGGATAAGCTTTGTTGCATTCTGTTCTAAAATCCTGGGCACTGTGAATACAGTGACTGTAGGTGGAACAACGACCAACTTTATCTTCCAAGAAAGAATGACTCCAAAGCTAGCACCTCCACCTCCTCTAATGGCCCAAAAAAGATCTTCTCCCATGGATTTTCTGTCAAGAATTTTTCCATTAACATCGATCAAACGTGCATCAATGACATTATCAGCAGCAAGACCATATTTACGCAGTAATGCTCCATACCCTCCCCCACTAAAGTGTCCACCAACACCAACAGTAGGGCACACTCCAGCAGGAAATCCAAGGGTTCTACTTTTCTCAGCAATACTATAGTACAGTTCACCGATTGTCGCACCTGCTTGAACCCATGTTGTGCCATTTTCAACATTAACTGTGATTGACCGGAGATTGATCAAATCAAGAATAACAAATGGGACTTCAGAAACATAAGAAAGGCCTTCATAGTCATGGCCCCCACTTCGTGTTCTAATTTGCATGCCATGTTTTTTGGAACAATATATGACTGCTTGAATCTGTTGTTCATAAAATGGCGTGACAATAACTAAAGGTTTAGGGGTGTTGAGCGATGTGAATCGTAGGTTTTGTATTGAGAATTGCAGGATAGGTGAATACGAAGAGTTTTGCGAGGTGTAAATGACTTTGGATATAGAAGTGGAGTTCTGAGGATGAAGGGAAAGGCATTGAAGGAACTCTTCATGTGTGTGAGCTGAGGCCACCCACGAAGTTGAGAAAAGAAAAAGTAAAAGAAGTGAAAGCAATGAATTGTATGAAGTCTTCATTTCTTCTTGTTGATTTGTGCAAAAGAGAGGATTAAAGGCCTGCTGTTTATAGGAAGTTTGAGGTAACTTCTTTGTTGAACAAGAGAATGTGAACGTTATGTTACATAATTTTATGCTTTTGTAGCTGACGGAGAAATATGAAGAGCCCTCTTTGCTTGGCATTTTCCTTATAGATGTCCTATTCAGGAGACCTTCAAAAATGTCCTCCTTCCAGAAGTCAGCATGAATACAAAAAAAAAAAATTGTCAGATTAATAGTATCGGAATTATTCGAATACATTTTCTCTGTAATCTTCGTATGTCTGTGCATGCATCATAGATTGGTGGAGGACCTTGTTAAAGTCTTACAGATAACAGATCCATCTGAGTTCAAGTTAGGAAAAACATGTTAAAGAGGTTCAAATCCCGCAATACAAATTCTTTTGATGAGCTATAACACGCTCAAGTCAGAAGAATGCAATTAATGAAGATTTCTGATTATTCAATGGTCATAGATACTGACTTTCTTTCCCTACGTGGAAAATTCTTCATCTTTAATTTCAACATGTATTACTTCTCTCCCAACTCCAGGAAAACAGGAATATGATAATGCAAGTGAATACGTTGAAATTCATATATGCATAAAATTCGAGACAAAGAATGCACAAGTCGGTGTTCTCACATTCATATTGAAGTTGGGCTTTCATGACTAAGTCTAGTGTTCAAACTTGTACACTAGGTATGAATTTATCCATTTTACATAATGATACACGGATTGAACACGTGATATTATCTAAAAAAAAGTGACACATGATTATTTTTGTCATAAAACTTAATCGATTGTCTGATTAAGAATCAAAGTAACACAGATTGAATATTTTAGGAACTAAATTAACAAAATTAATACAATGAAAACTAAACTGATAGAAAATGCATACTTTAAAGCCTAAAAGTACTATTAACCTAAAATATTATTTTTCTCATATAATACTAATTATATATATTGATAGTATCAACGTAAACTTTTACGTGTTCAATACAAACTCAATTTACTCAGTTCTTATATTTTTATTTTTGGATTGAAATGGTCGAAAATTACAATCCCTAAAAATCTGTGTGAAGAAAACTACAAAGCTGAACACAGCCTAAAGATTGCCAATCCGCTCATGGTATCTGACATTAAATTTGCAAGGAGCTGTTTTCCAGGATCGTTCAAAGAGCCCATAGTGTGTGCAAGAAGAATTTTTTGGTTTTTTTTTTTTCTCTAAGGGAAAGTAGGAAATACTGCATTTAATAACCATTCAAAGGGTAGCCCCTGAGCTAGCTACCACCGGAAATGATAGGACTAACTAATTAACTTGAATTTGATGGAGTAGTATATTAAATATTTGAGAATTAAACACTATATTATTTTGCTTCGGTAAGATGATTCGAGTAGATTTTCAAATTATGATCTATGTAGGATGCATTTGTTTTAGATAGAAAATGTCGTACTCTTTCGATTTCTATTTCACAAGTTACACTATATGTATAACAATACTCATACTCACACAAATGATGTGAAACGAATATGCTATGAACCCAATCGTAACATGATAAAGATTGCACAGCAATAGCTTGATTGGTGCAAGTAATTTATTAACAAATTACATTAGTTGCATCTAGAGATGGTAAATGAGTGGGTTGGGTTGGTTATGAATTGGGTTAAATTGGATTAAGTTAAAATAAATCAAATCCATTTTTCACTCATAGAGTAAATGAGTTATAATGGGTTGAGTTTATAACGTGTTGAGTTAAACCGATTAACTCATAAAATAATTAATAGACATATTAATACACTAAAATATATATACACACGCACACATATTAGTAGTACACTAAAATACAAACATACACACACACACACTAATATAATAAAATACACACAAACTAATGCACTAAAAATATACACACTAATACACTATAATATACATTAATACACAAAAAATACACACACATATACTAACACAAAAACTAAAACACATTTAATAAAAAAAATACACACATAATAGGTCGGGGTCGATTGTGGGCTATGGGTTGGTCCGTGGATCGTGGGTGATGGGTCAACCCATGGGTTGTGGGTCATGTGTGGTGTATTAGTGTGTGTGTTTTGATGTATTACTGTGTGTATGTTTTGATGTATTAGTGTATATGTCATATGTGTGTATTTTTTGGTGTAATAGTGTGTGTATTTTTTGGTATGTTATTATATTTATTTAATTTTATTACTTGTGTTATTTAATAAAAAGAAAAATATTCAATCCAATAGGTACCCATTTGTAACCTATATTAACCCGCTTAATTAAAATGAATCATATTACCCAACCCATTTAAAACTCATATTAATTAATATAGATACCCAACCCATTTATTTATGGGCGGATTGGACGAATTAATTGATAATGAGTTAATATTCCCACCTCTAATCAAGACTAATATTTGACACCATCCTTGAGACATATTTTACCTCCGCACTGGTGCTTGGGGATGTTGAAGAGTCTTACACCTAAGGCATCGAAAAAAATAATACAAAAAAAGCACTGCAATCTATGTGCCTGACGAACTAGAAGGTGAGTTTTGAACTCTCTACAGAACACTCTAATGATGGGAGTAATTGATTTGTGTAATGAATGAATTCGGGTGCCTTTTAGGCACACTATCGACAATTTGGAACAATTATAATGTGAATAGATACAGTCCAGAAGGCGCCAATGTTACCCCTTCAAATGAACAGACCCAAATTCAAATTAAATTTAATTGCGAACAAACACAAAAATTAAATTCAAGGCTACCCCTTGGGGCTCAGCGAAGAGCAAACTAGGGTTATATATGCTCAACTTCATTTCCTTTGACAAACCAATGGGGAAAGTAAGTTCATTCCCATGTGCTATGAATCACAATTAGATCACTAGTTGGCAGCCAAAAGATATATGAAATACTTGTAAAGGATGAAAGATTACTTGCTTGTTGTAGGAGGATTGATAGACTTGAGATGATTGGTTACATTGATCCAGGTTTTTGCATGTTGTCCATGAAATCCACTTCAGGATATATTTTCGTATTTTCTAAAAAGTAATACCATGGAAGAGTGTTAAACAAACTCTCACAATTTTTTCCATTAGCAACCTAATTTGTAACTTGTTATAAAACTACGACGCATGCTATTTGGATAAGAAATTTAATTTCAAATCTTTTGGTTGTCAACTCAATCTATATACCACTAACAATTTATTCTGATAATAGTATTACTGTGTTCTTCTAAAAAATATGATAATAATTTTAATAGATCTAATCATAAATAAAATACTATGCAATAAGGGACCCAGTGAAGAATGGTGACCTTATAATCGAAGTTATCGATACAAAATTAATGCTCACTAATACTTTAACAGAGGGAGAAACATGTCGACAACATATGAATTTATTAGTTAGCAAGGCTTCATTTATTATTAAACTTGCATATTGATTTAATTAGATAAGCAATGTCGTCCTTCCTTATTTTGGAGATACATCAATTTGATCAATAGTGAATGTTATTGACAATCCGCATTGTTGTTGCTATTGTGTTAGTGTTACATCAATGTGCAAATTTATGACATGTCATGTTGTACAAAACCTAAAAGCTAGTATTTGTTTCAAGTACGAGTTTTTTCATTGGAGCTTGTCTTTGATGACACTATTAATAAAAACTCAAGATTTTAACTTTATCGACATACTACCTTATTATTGAAGTGGATGGTTTCTAATTTAGTGTGAAAACATGTTGTTAAGGAGAAATCATATTGAGGACAGGAAATCAAAATATCATATTTAACAGATCATATGTAGAGATGTTATTTTCTTGGTACACTATAATTATTATTGTTGGTATAATGAATTGGTTTTATGTTAGTAAATGATATAAAAATCGTCAAGGTTCCAAGATGATAGTTTTATTAGACTATGTTGAGTTTGAGGTGTTACAATCAAATTTTAAAATTGGGCCTCTGGGAATTCATAGTGAATTTTGGGTTTATGAAAAATAGGCTAAAGAAATAGTCGAATGATACATATATGTTAGGTTTTTTTGGTGGTTGTACATCAAGCTGGACTTTTTTGGCCAATAAAGACATCTACTGAATTTATGGGGCATTAAGGATAATCTACAGCAAAAAGACATACAAGCCCATTGTATATACGACTTCCTCAGAAAAATCTACATCTCAAAATAGAGGACAACGAATCTATGGGATGGAAGAGAGGAAAGATGAATTGAATGAAGAGAGAGGAGAGAGAAAGAATGGGATGAGAGAAATAGATGACACTGAGACACGAATTGAATATTTAGTAAAACTCAACCACTACAATAGGAAAATAAACATTACCTATGGTGCTTATAGAGAGCATTTGAGACACAAAATGTTTTGAAGAAGCCTCACGAATATGGAAAAGAATATTGTGCGTGCTGGATCTTACACAATATAAACACGATAACAGATCTCTCCCTTGGTGAATTCGAGTGAGTCAGTCGAATGGTCAACCCTGCTGCTTGGAACAGCCTGCGAGGTCCGGTGATAACCTGGAACGGTAATGGGAGACCCTCGTGGATCAACGGAACGATCCAGTAAGACTAAGAAAAATTCCTGGAACAAAGAAAGACAAGTTAGAAGGGCGCCAGAGTGTTTTTCAGCGTATCCCCTCCGACGGTCAAGTCAACTTTTGAGAGAGAGGAAGAAGAAAACACTGAATATGTATTGTAGCAAAGGTTTTTCGTTGCATACCACCTTGCCTTTTGCGAGGAGTATTTATACCTCAAATACTCATGATTGTTGTCAGTGTGGTCAGTAGGTGATCATTAGATACAGGCAACGTGCGCACTGATTACTACGAGGAATGTCTTCTCTTTTAACTGCTCGGGATCCCGAGCAACCAATGTTGTGTCATCGGACTGCCGACTGTTCAATGAGCTCCTCTCGGGGAGGATGCAATAAATGTCCAGCCTTAGAGACATTTATTGTCTTGCACTTTCGAGTCTTACCGCATTGAATGCAGTCTCATCAAAGGAATGATGTAATTAAATGTTTGCTTTCCCAAGTCGTGTGTCAACAAGGGCATGCGGTCTTTCTGTCTCTGATGTGACACAATATGCCACGCGTCCATTCTCCATTGGTTGTGGCCCCTGCCTTCCTATGCCTTCTGACACCAATTGTGTAAGACGAGGTCATGATAGCTAACCTAGCCTAGCCTAGGCTAGTGACCTGTACATCAGTAGCTCTGCAGGAGAAGAGAATGTCATCCTGGACGTTAGTACATATCGGCACCGAGGGGGGTTGGTACATCTCGGAGCCAAGAGGGGAGGTGCATATAGCGACCGATGTACCATATCAGACCGAGGGATACGTGTCGGTACGTAAACGTACTGGATGCCACTTGATCCCTATGACAAGTATCTCGGGGGAGAGGGACTTGTGAGCCGATGGGTACGTGATCTCAATAACAAGGATTAGTGACACCGAAGACACGTATCTTCATCTTGGAGTATTTCGAAAATGTCCCATCAAATATATTGTAAACCATTGTTCTGCAAGTGTATTCTATGTTAGATGGAGAGAGAGAGAGAGATAAGGGAATTAAAGAAAGGCAGAGGATATAAAGAGTAAAAAAAGTAAGATAGAAGAGAGAATGAGAGGAATAGAAGGGAGAGGAAAAAGAGTGAATGTGATGAAAAAGAAAGACGAAATAAAGAAATTTGAATAAAATATACAAGAGAGAAAGACAAAAGATCGATGATAGAACAATTAAAGGAAGAGATAGGAGATAGGAGATAGGAGAGAGGAGAGATAAAGAATGGGACAAAAGAGGTAGCTAAGAGAGACAATAATGGATCGAAGAGAGAGATAAACGAGTTAATGAATAAAAGGGTATTCTTGTTATTAAAAATATACAAAATGACAAGTGTGGACCACATACCATATATATTGCAATTATATCTCATTAATGACTTAAAAGATTTGCGTTTGTCCTTAATGCCAAAAGAGATTGGTATATTATATTGGATTATAATTTTCACTATATGTTATGCTCAATTATAAGGGCATGTTTGTTGGGATTAGAGAATAATATTGTAAGGTCCACATATTGTCTTGTTTGATTAGCATTTTTTGATAAGATATAAGCCCACTGTTTTAATACGGGCCCGAGTGAATAGTAAAAATAACGGTAAATTAGAAAGGAGTATACTAAATTAGGTTTAATTGTAAAAAAATACACAAAAAAAAATGTAAACTAAGGAAGTCCTTAATTTTAGATCTTAATTGTTGTACAAGTACATAATTTAAAATTTTTGGATTTTTCTTTGACATTTGTGTCCTCCCTTTACTCATGCGATTATTGTTAGAAAACTGTGTTTTATTTTTAAAATTATATTTATGTATTAAAAATCTCATAATTTAATGGAAGATTTGATTCTCCTGTTTATTTTGAGGATAAATCAGTTGGTTTAAATTTTAAATTTTGCAACAGTATCATTTGTTGTCTTCTTATTCTTCGGCCTTGAAACAATTTATTAGTACAAGTCCGNCCTTTCACATTTGTGTCCTCCCTTTACTCATGCGATTATTGTTAGAAACTGTGTTTTATTTTTAAAATTATATTTATGTATTAAAAATCTCCTAATTTAATGGAAGATTTGATTCTTCCGTTTATTTTGAGGATAAATCAGTTGGTTTGAATTTTAAATTTGGCAACAATATCATTTGTTGTCTTCTTATTCTTCGGCCTTGAAACAATTTATTAGTACAAGTCCGAAACATTATTTCATTCGTATAATTCAATCTAAGCAGTTACAAGATTTGAATTCATAACTTCGTTAGGTTTATGTCTGTCTTTTTAAATGTGATTATACTGTTTTTTTATATGTGAACACCATAACCGAAGTTCATCATGTATATGTGTATACCGTATAACAATAACAGTGTAAAAGTTTACTGACACAAAACACTATACTATTACATTTTGTCAAAAATATATTTACATATAATTTTATTGTAACAGTCCAACTCTATTTTGAATTTGTAACTACATCTATAAAATCACTAAACACTATTTGTGTTATAGTGTTACAATTTTTTTGTTACATTATGCGGGAAACACAGTCAACAGTTAAGAGATACACACAATGAATTAATATGACAGTAGATGTTGTTGATGAATTTACATCTACAATGGCGGATCAATAGGATTTTTCCTTTCAAAGATGAAATCCTATAAATGTTCAGGAAACGTTTTAGGGTTTCTTGCCGAGTAAGATGAAACCGTTTTTGGATAAGAAGAAACGATAATTGTTTTACAAAAATAAAGCTTTTCGCGATCAAATTAATGTTCTTAAAATTCAGCGATTAATTTTTATCACTGTGTACCTAATTAATTTTAAGATATATTTCTAAAATCGTTTTTAAGAAAATAATATTCCTAAAATCCAACGATTAAGTCTTATCACCATGTACCTAATTAATTTTAAAATATATTCTTGAAATTATTTTTAGAAAAATAAATTTTAAAAAATGGATAATTAAGTTTTTGTATCTTAATAGTACACTTTTTTTACGATACATTTTTTTTGTTTAGTTTATTACAATTATATTTAATTTANTAACAGTCCAACTCTATTTTGAATTTGTAACTACATCTATAAAATCACTAAACACTATTTGTGTTGTAGTGTTACAATTTTTTTGTTACATTATGCGGGAAACACAGTCAACAGTTAAGAGATACATACAATGAATTAATAGGGCAGTAGATGTTGTTGATGAATTTACATCTACAATGACGGATCAATAGGATTTTTCCTTTCAAAGATGAAATTCTATAAATGTTCAGGAAACGTTTTAGGGTTTCTTGCCGAGGAAGATGAAACCGTTTTTGGATAAGAAGAAGAAACGATAATTGTTTTACAAAAATAAAGCTTTTCGCGATCAAATTAATGTTCTTAAAATTCAGCGATTAATTCTTATCACTGTGTACCTAATTAATTTTAAAATATATTCCTAAAATCGTTTTTAGGAAAATAATATTCCTAAAATCCAACGGTTAAGTCTTATCACCATGTACCTAATTAATTTTAAAATATATTCTTCAAATTATTTTTAGAAAAATAAATTTTAAAAAATAAATAATTAAGTTTTTGTATCTTAATTGTACACTTTTTTTACGATACATTTTTTTTGTTTAGTTTATTACAATTATATTTAATTAAATGTATCGACTTTCAAGAGACTCTCAAAATAACAGCCNTAACGTATCGACTTTCAAGAGACTCCAAAAATAACAGCCTCTTATCCGTATTATGAAAATCTATCTCAATGGTTGGTTTAAAATNAAATGTATCGACTTTCAAGAGACTCTCAAAATAACAGCCTCTTATCCGTATTATGAAAATCTATCTCAATGGTTGGTTTAAAATGCAGTGATCGATGCGCCGACAGTACAATTGACTAAATTACTGTTGTACCCCGAAGATCTTATCTGAAGTCATCTTCTATATAAACACCACTCACACCCTCTTTCCAGGAGTTCTTCTGCGACAAAGTTGCTGCTTTTTGAGATGAAGTGTGATCATCTTCCACTTGCGCAAGGTTGTTGCCGTGTAATCCATTGTCAAGTATCAACAAAGGTATGCTTCATTANCTTGTACCCCGAAGATCTTATCTGAAGTCATCTTCTATATAAACACCACTCACCTCCCAAACGTATCACAAAGCCAGAAAACCCTCTTTCCAGGAGTTCTTCTGCGACAAAGTTGCTGCTTTTTGAGATGAAGTGTGATCATCTTCCACTTGCGCAAGGTTGTTGCCGTGTAATCCATTGTCAAGTATCAACAAAGGTATGCTTCATTAAGTATTGAAAAAATCTGAATATAATGATGAACTCCTTTGATTGTAGCCAACACAAGTGTTTATATAGAGATAATCATCCATTTTACATTTCGTAGTTAATGGGTTTGAACAACATCCATTTTTTTTTTTGCACATAGTCTGACCTAATTTCTGATCTTTTACTACGTATTCCTATGAAAGGTTTGTTTAAGAANTTTGCACATGGTCTGACCTAATTTCTGATCTTTTACTACGTATTCCTATGAAAGGTTTGTTTAAGAATTCTGCCACCCTGGAACATGCTTCGTTAGTGTTCTTGAGAAGATTTATCAATATGAGCACAATCTATTCTNAATTCTGCCACCCTGGAACATGCTTCGTTAGTGTTCTTGAGAAGATTTATCAATATGAGCACAATCTATTCTGTTTTTTTTTTTTATGCTTGTATAACCATATTCTATTTAGGACTATTTCTTTAAGGCCAATTTTTGGGTGTTCTTCATGAATGATTTGGTAACATTGCATGAACAAATTTCATAGTATCTCCAATAAGCATTAACTTGAATGGGTACTAACCATTGTGAATTATAGTCGGGATGGCCAATCATGATGAACAGTTAGTTACTTTGATTCTATGCTTGGGTAAGGCAAAGTGGGAAATGTGTAATATCTTCTCACTAATTCTCTATTTGTTGTGCATTTTGTGGAAAAAAATATGTGTTCTGGGGATAGGCCAATGCCCAAGTGTGTGACTAGGTCATGACTACAAATATCATATCTCAATCGTCTAATTAGGGAAAGTGATACTAGTTGCATAAACCATTTTCAAATGGATAGGCAAATATTTAACATGTTGTGCAATCTTGTCTGTGATGTTGGTGGTCCTAAAGCTACTAGGATGTCAGTGTTGAGGAGATAGTGACAATGTTCTTAAGTATTATATGTCACGATGAGAAGAATAGACCAGTGAAATTCAATTTTCTTAGGTCTAGATAGACAGTGAGTGGGTATTTCAATGCAATGCTCAAATCAGTCTCCAAACTAAGATGATTATTGCTTATATCACCCGAACTAGTTACGCAGGACAGTACAGATCATAGGTGGAACTGGGTTAAGGTAACATTATAACCATTCTAAACTATGTTTCTTTTCAAATATTTATGAACATTCAAATGTACACATGCCTCCTCTTATTTCCAAGCTAATTAATTGTTTCCAAATTCCACTATTTAGAATTGCGTGGGGGCCTTAGATGGCAACTACATTCGGGCAAGGGTGCCACTTATTCACCAAGCAAGATATAGGACACAAAAAGGNGTGGGGGCCTTAGATGGCAACTACATTCGGGCAAGGGTGCCACTTATTCACCAAGCAAGATATAGGACACAAAAAGGTTGGGTTGCAACAAATGTATTAGGTTTATGTTCCCAGGACATGAGATTCATAAATGTCTTGCCAGGATGGGAGGAGAATGCTATAGAATCAAGGGTGCTAAGTGATGTAGTGACGAGGAGGAATGGGTTAAAGGTTGAGCATGGTAAGCAAAACAATAAATGCATCCTAAAACTTAAAATGAGTGTTTATGATAAATATAAGTGATACAGTTTCTCATGTTAAATTGTTTTTTGGTATAAACAAGCACATACTACATTGTGGATGCTGGTTACACTAATGGAGAAGGATTTCTAGCGCCTTTTAGAGGACATCGATATCATATAAAAGAGTTTAATGGAGCACTTGGGCCTTGGAATGCTACGGAAATTTTCAACTTCAAGCATGCATCTGCTAGGAATGTCATAGAGAGATGTTTTGGATTACTGTAACAACCCGATGTTACTATCCTGTAACAACCCATAATGGCATCATTCCAGTTTGTTGTCTTCTACACAATTTGTGTAGGAATGAAATGAAATATGACCCTATAAAAAGATGAATTTCCCGAGGAGAAAAATGTTGAGATGGACAACCAACACATAATTGACACCGCTGAGATGTCAACGGTATGGACCAACTAGAGACAACAATTGGCCATTGAGATGTACAATGAGTGGCGCATGAGTAGAGGAATTCACTAATATGCCTTGAATGTTAAATTTTACTTGAATATGAGCACAGCGAACAAACTTTTTCAATATATGTTGTTTAATTATGTATCTTTGACTGGTGCTCATGTATGTTATCACATGTGCTTAAGTATTCAAGCACTTTTTGTAGTGTTTTTTGCAACATATAATAAGTCATGAATTAGAAGATTTATATGTTACAAATGTGTAATCCAATTTTGAGTTTGTTATAGGGATGGCAAGGGCAGGGAGCTCATAAGTAAGGGTGGGAGGCCAATCTGAAAAGGCTACATAAAGGATATGGACGACTGCCAAGGAGGACCAACTTCTCCACGCACTGAAGGAGATATGCAACCAGGGGTGGAAGTGTCCTAAATGACACATTCAAGCCAAGTTACCTCCAGGTACTAGAAAAGGCTATCAATGAAGCTTTGGGAGGAACTGATTTACGAGCCTACCCCCACATCGAGTCAAAGATAAAAATATGAAAGAAGCATTACAATACGATTCTATCGATGTTGACAACTTGTGGATTTGGCTTCAGTGAAAGGGACAATAAAATCTTGGTCGATAATGAAGATATTTTGACTGAATACTTAAAGGTACATATGGTGATATTACATTGGTTGAACATTAATAAAATGATAGATCAATTGGTACACAACATCTAAATATAACATATAATATGACAAAGCTTTTGTGATGATTTGTATTTGGCAGAGATTAANTTGGTCGACAGTGAAGATATTTTGACTGAATACTCAAAGGTACATATGGTGATATTACATTGGTTGAACATTAATAAAATGATAGATCAATTGGTACACAACATCTAAATATAACATATAATATGACAAAGCTTTTGTGATGATTTGTATTTGGCAGGGATCAGGCAACTGGGGAGTTTGTTATTGATTTGGAGGACATGGTGGGGAATGCTGATGCCTATGTCCATGAGACTGACAACGGGGTCGAATTCAATACTCATGTGGAAGAAATTGGAGGCTTACACAGTGTAACACAAGCGCCAGAGGAAACTGTAGAGACTCCGCAATCACGAAAATGGAGAAATACGAAGGCAATTTCATCCATTGAGGCACTGGCACAAGGACTAGGCGACATTACCCGAGTCCTATCAGAATATGCAACTGACTGGGGTAAAATATTAGATCAAATTGCACACAGAGTGGTTATAAAAAAGATGATGCAGATGCACATCATATGATTTATAGTGAATTGGAAAAGATTGACTATTTTAGGATCGAAGATAGGTTTGATGTGGCATACAAAATTGCTGAGTGACCCATTAAAGGTTGATTTCTTTTTCAGCCTTCCTGAAACTGCTAGGCCAACAAGGGTGATGCGTGTGTTATGGGGTTCTATCTAACTCGTGCGTTAAATGTCTAATACCCGGCGCTGAGTCGTGAGAAGATGCTTTTGTATCAAGTCTATCTTTTCGAGGTGTCCCCAATCAAATTCGGACCCCCATGGTGGGGTAGAAATGAATGAAATAAGTCTGGGTATGCCCCACCGATGCCTGGGATTGGGATGTCCCATTCCTCTAGAATTCCTACCTCTGAAGACAATTCTTCTTCATGTGACCCGGCTGGTGGCATATATAGCAAGTCATCTGGCTTACCTGGTAGGTAGTCCTAAAGCGTCTCCCGCCCTAGGGGGGATCATGTCTTCTTGAAGGTAATGCATAAGAGGGGAGTGGGTAGGTTTGGAAAGCGAGGAAAGCTTTTGTCGAGGTTTATCGGGTTATTTGAGGTACTCTAGAGGGTTAGTACAGTTGCTTACCGGTTGGGGTTATCGCCAAATTTTTCAGGTGTTCATGCGGTATTCCATGTCTTCATGCTCCAGAAGTATATCCCATATTTGACATATGTGGTGGATTTGGGCGAGCTAATTGTTGATGCAAATGAGACCTTCAAAGAGGGACCGGTGCATATTATGGATAGCCAAGAGCAGGTTTTGCAAGGCAAGACCGAGAGGCTGGTAAAGGTGTTATGGTAGCATCAAGGTGTGAAAGAGGTGACATGGGAGCATGAGGACGCTATACATACCATTTATTTGTTTTTGTTTGAAGATGGAGGTACATACTTATAGTTATTTAGTATTATATAAATGTTTCATAGCATGTGGTTGAATGTATATGTGTGTATGAATTTCGAGGACAAAATTCTTTTAAAGGAGGAAGAATGTAAAACTCGGGTAATTTTGAAACTTTTATGATAAAGGCAAAACGATTAGTTGTCGTTACAGTGCAGGTTGAAAATGTAAATTTTTCTAGAACTCGGATTATGAAACAGATCTCACCGTTAGATTCATCTCGCAAAATCTAGCCACCTTGTAGATTTTTGTCAAATTCTGAGACATTTGAATTTTTTACGTTTTAGGAGGCGATCGGGTGTCGTGTGATCTCATAAACAAACCTGAAAATTAAATTTTAAAAATTAGATAATAATTTAAATTTAGTTCAAATAAAAATATTTTGAACTTGAACTAAAGACAATATTTAATCGATTCAAGTCAAAATCGGACCCGAGAAAGAAGAATGTGTGGCAAAATGAGGACCAAACATTTAANTTTAATCAATTCAAGTCAAAATCGGACCCGAGAAAGAAGAATGTGTGGCAAAATGAGGACCAAACATTTAAAATATATAAATAGGAAAAAAAATCAGATTTCTCACTATATCCATTAGATTATTCGAAAAATCAAAAGAAGAGAGGGAAGTTTCACATTCTCTCTACAATATACGTCTTTACATTGTTCGAATCGACTCAAGCCAAGAACGAAAGTTGTTATTCTCGTCGAGAGCTATTAAACCATATTAAGAATATTAGATTTGGATAAAATTTCAAGGACAGAGTTTTGGAGAAAGCCTGGATTAGAGCTTATTTTGGGTTCTTGGAGCTTCTTACTGTTGTTTTACGCTTCAAGAGATAGAGTTTTTTTTCCTAAGTAGGTTTATTTTCAACCTAAGATTGTTATATGGAATTGATAGAGTGTTAGAGTTGAAATCTCATGTATAGCACTTACCTATTGTTATTAAATTGATGAAATGAGTATTGAGAATGAGTAAAATTAATTCTAACATAAATTGATACTTAGAAATTGGTAGCTCGAAATTTCTTGAAAAATTGTGTTATATGGGCATGTTATGTGTTTATATTATCCCTATGTGAATTAAGTATGTTAATTGCGTAAGATTATATTATAACATGCTAAGAAATTGTTGTTGGGAATAAATGTTTATATATGCTTGATGATGTATTGACATTAAGATGATATATGATGATTATATGCTCATGATATAATTGACCATGGAAAATGTTGTAAACTGATTGAATTAGTTCATATGGAGCTCATCAAATATTAAACATGATATTAGTATTGCAATTGTACATTATATTGCATATGCACGGAGACATCGCATTTATGGGCATTAGACATGAGTGTGAGTGCGTGTGTGTGTGCATGGTTGTCATCAAACGCCACTCTTGGTGAATTATGCGTGAACTCGGTACAGTTGGATCAAGGTTTGATTGAGTCGCATAGATTGCATTGAAAATTGAGTTAGCATGAGGGGCTAAACTATCTCTCGAGTGCAAGACTCAGTGACTTCGAATACACACTCTGTTGGTATTGAGTTTATAAAGTGTGTCGGCATATGCGAAACTGTTGGTGGAAGTTCATAGATGTTGTGTCGGTTGGATGATCATTGGTGGAAGTCCGTAAATACCAACCCCAAAAAAGATCCGGGAATTTAATGGTCATTGGATGTGTAACATCAATGGCAAGGGGCTTGAAATGTCCGAAGTAACACACATGACATTTGCATGTGTTGAGGGAGTCGATGAAGGTTTAGGTTGAAGTGCATGAGTAAATATCATCTCATATCATGGTATGACATGGTGATTTCTAACATTCAATTGCATATTCTTGATTGGAATGTTGTTGCTGGTTGAATTGTACATGTGAACATTTCATTTGCATATTGCATGAGAGTAGTCTCTTTAGGAGATACCCTATTAAGCATGACTCACTCTTTATGGGATAACATTTCAAGTCCGGAGTATACACTAGTGGACAACTCTCATTCGGGCCCTCAAGGATGAAGAAAAGTCGAATGTGGCTTTATCCCATGTTTATGTAAAACTATTATAAAAATGAAGTTTTTGGCATGTAATTGTATGAAGTAGATTGTAATTGAACTCATATATACCATGTTTTATGTAAAAACTTAATGTTATGTGAGTTTGGGTTGGTGTAGCACAATGTTGGAATGGATCAGGATTGAAAACGGTTGAAATGGGCAAAATTGGGCACACCTACCGGTAGAATTTTTAGCTTTTCTACCAATAGATGCAGTCCAGTAGTCAGGTTCTACAAGTAAATCGTCATTTCTAGCTGGTAGAACATTTCCAGTAGGGTTCTCCTATCGGTAGAACGTCAAGTTTCCTACCGGTATAAGAATTCCAGAAGGTCTCTTCTGCTGGTAGAACAAGAACAACTTCTACTGGTAGGTTTTCTCAAAATTCTTAAAAACTAAAGTCCAGTGTACAACTTCTACTGGTAGAACTCTGAACACTTCTACCGATAGATTTTCTTTAAACTTTAAAATTTTCAAATGTTTTACTAAGCCTTCGGGCATTAATTCCTTGTGCTCATAGAGGTTATATGAGATATTAATGACTATAAATTGATGTATAAATGACCACAAATTGGTAAATGATAGAGTGTATAAAGGTTATCCGTGTGGGTTGTGATCTCGATTAAGGGGATGCTCTTGGCGTGATATTGGGTTATGCGATAATCACGGGTATTTTTACGGGTTGATGAGTGATTAATAGTTGTTAAAGGACCCCCAGTTTTAGAGGCGTCACAACTTGGTATCAAAGCATTGGTCCTTGATTTACTTAAGGCTTGCGAGGCATGAATTTAGACCATTGCATCCATTGTGCATTATATGTTATGTGCTTTAAATACTAAATGTTATGTGTTGTATGTTATGTGAACAATTTGCATAATTGAATGTGTATGGAAAAGAGCCACTAGGGTTAGAGAACATAACTTTGGG
>CAUOFW020001915.1:0-64374 GCA_963454935.2 Ilex paraguariensis
AGGAGCACCTCTTGATGCAGCTCTAGCTGATCTTGAGGATGCTGAGGCATAGGAGGAGATGAGGAGGCAGGAGAGGATGATGCAGTAGAGGGGCTTGTGGACCCACTAAAGTAGATCTAATAGACACCAGATTTGACAGGGATATTTTGTTGCAGATGATGGTTGGATAGAGATAGATTCCAGACACCCTTGTATGTCATGGCGAGATCCTTGCATGTCTTGGTGAGATCTTGAGCTGACTGCAGTCAGGACCTCAGGGTGGATCAGGACGATCCTCACCCTATTTTTGGTTTTAGTTTTTTGTGTTTGTTTGTTTTTTTTTCTTGAATTTGTAATGAAAACCTATTTTGACCAGTTTATACACTATGGTTTCATTGGAAAAACTTTTGAGTTTTAATTTTCTAATTTCTTGAATTATGTGCATATGATAAGACTAATAATTAGGTAAAGGTTATTTTGATAAAAAATATGAATTTGTTTGTGCATTTGTTTGTCATAGAACATTAGATTACACTTTAATATTATGAATGTGATCCCCAATTGAAACTTTAAATATCGTGCTCGTATGACCTTACTTGAGTTGGAAGTTATGAAAAAGTATTTTTATCTTGAAACTTGACAAATGTAGTGGAGAATGTACATTGTCCCTGGTGAGTTTAGATCCATTTCATTTTTGTTGAGACATTTACAATTACTCGATGATAAGAATTTCATTCAGTGATTCTTTGGGTAGTTTCATTATATTTATTTTGATCAAGGATGATATGTTGAATGATTATTTGATTCAGAGTTGTTAACATAAAAAGTGTGTTAATTGAGACTCTTGAGATATGATTTTAGGCCATGTTTGATATATTTTGAGCCTTAGCCTTATTTCTTGAAATTTTGTGATCGTTAGAAGACATGTTTCAGCCTATTGATTTAAATTTTTCATCGTTCACCAATACTTAATAACCAAGCCCAAATTGTAAAATATCTTATCTGCGACCCTTGGTTATCTCGAGAATAGGTAATTACAATGTATATGAAAGGGGGATAAGTGGTTGAAATGCAAAGATTGAAAGAAAATGTATATGAGCTTTGTGAAAAGATGTGTATGTTCTTGAAAAGAAAAAAAAAACCAAGAAAAGCAATGAGAAAAAAATTGCAAATATGGCTAGGATATAAATTTGTGTTGCAAAAGAAAATATTGGTTATGTCAAGAGGTATGGTTATGCAAAACATTTTTGAGGTAATTCTTTAAATTCCTATTCCTTTGTGTTTTTACCCTTTACCCAACGCCCAATTACAACCTAGAAAAAGACCTATTTGATATCAAGAGTTGATAGAAATACATGACTTGTGTGCGCAAGGAAGATGATGATGATTGTTTGATATGTTTTGAATTGATTTCTGATCATGAAACTATGCTAAGTTCATTTATATTAATATAGAGTTCATTGTCATAATTATATGTGAGTTATCTTGTGTCTTTGTTACAATAATTCTGCTCACATATGGAAAAATTGAGGGAATTAGTTCTTATAATCGAAGTGAACTTAGTACTGAGAGAACAATGCAAAAGTGATTTGAAGCTAGCATTGGATAGTAGAAAGGTAATATATTTTTTATTGATTTTCTACTCTTGTCAGGTCATTTTCACACTACTCACGAGTTTCAATAGGGATGAGATTTGTAAATATTATTGCATAATCTGTGGTTTTATGATTTGACTATGTATGCGCTTATTCATATTTTTATTTATATCCAATAGTTGATTATTGGTTAAGTTATATGATGAATTCAAAACAATAGGCAAATTAATGAAAGTTTGTAGGTATCTTCACAAGAAACCTTCACAAGATTATAATTCATTCACTAGGGTAGACCTAAGGGTTTAAAGCCTTGTTGAATATGTTAAATGCGATCATAAGTCCTACGAAAGGTGGATTATTATTATTATTTTTTGTTTATTTTGATTAATTTTGTTTATGAATTGATCCTACTAGGGACTGGTAAGATGTAGGTTGGGGGTGGGGTGTGATTCATCATGTAATTTACCAATTCTTTACTTGATAGTTATGACAAATTGCATTTATTTTGAGCCAATTATTGTTTATCATATTGATTTTATGCTTTGATGGTATTTTTGTATTTAGTTGATATATCAGGTAAAATAGCGGAATTGATTTAATTTTGGATGCTTGATAAATTGATTGGATGAATTGAAGACTGCATGAAAATTAAAGGAATCAAAGTGAATTTTCAGAAAGTCAAATAGTTGACTGAGGTGGACCCTGGCTGCATGCATAGGTGCGTCTGGACTCAACTATTCCATCTAGACACAAGTAAGGAAGTTTTGAAGATGAAAAAGTGGTTAAGTTCGAAAAATGAAATGATTGATTGTCCAGACGCAACTACTTCGTCCTGGCGTGAGTGCTTCAAAATCCAATTCTAGAGATTTCAAGGTGTTTGGACTAGGTTGTGCATGCGAATGCTCATTTGACAATACAGTGTGCCTTCGTTAGGATGCATGTGATCGTCTGAACTTAGCTATGTTGCCAAAAGTCAGAGGCCAGGATTTCAGGGCTTGCGTCTGAACGCAGCTCGTCCGTACGCTCATGGTTATTAAGGCGCCATTCAAGAGTCTGACCTAGAGGAATCTCTTTGGGGAATCTCTTGGGAGTTTGACCAAGAGTCTTTCTCAAATGTGGATAATTATTTTTTCAATTATTCTTCTCCAAGATTTTACTCATGGCTTGTGAGTATTCTCCTTTTCCTTCTTAGGTAGGGTATGGTGGTATGACTGTGTATTGAATATTTTGTTAATGCAATTATTGCGTAATTGTTCTTCTAAGATGATATCTTTTTCAACATATAGATTGAATAAATAAATTTTAGCAAAGAATTGTACTCTGTATACTTATGATATTATTTACTAGGTAGATTCCTTGTCATGTGTAATTTTATAATTCCGCACGAGTCTACTAACCTAGTTCTTTATTGATTACTTTCAATTCAATTGACTTTTGTTCTTCAAAGTAAAATCCTCGTATTGATTACACTAGTATTGGACATCAACTAAGATAATAAATGATAGCATAAACATTATATTCATACATAGGATTATTTCCTAATCCTGCTGCTAGGAAGTTCTTTTTTTTAAAATTAAATTCCTTTACAATTTGATACCTACTCCAAACAACTAATACTTTTGATTCAAGTTCTTTCTTTTTACCTTCCTAATCTTAAATTTCAAATTCTCTATGGATCAAGCTCAGACTTAATGAGTATTACTACTTCTTGACAGCCTATACTTGGGTGTACCTTTTGGGATCAAGCATGGATCTCAAAGATTTGTGTGAAATGAAAATTTTCCTACCGATACGAACCCTTCTATTTTTTTGGACAGTATAGGAACCTACCAGTAGGAAGCAACATTCGACCTACCAGTAGCACAATATTTCAACCTTTTTTTCATTTCTTAAATTAAAACTTTAAATAAAAACCTAATTCCTAAGGCTCAACATATACCCAATTAAGTCTTTTAATCATGTTCCGAAGTGCACAAATCCTCAAGTATATGCAATACAATTTATTCCCCAAAATTTATGCAATACAAAGGAATTTAAAGCATAATAAACAATCAAATCGAATGTAAACTTAAATGTAAAATTAGAAATACAAAACCACTTTCATAGGCAACAAGAATGCATTTAGCCTATTCATTAAGCCTTTAAACCCTAGGTTACCCCTAGTGAACGAGTGTTGTCTCGTGAAGGTTTTCGGAGAAGATACCTATAAACTTCAATTTGTCTATCCAGCATTAAATTGTTGTCTCCTAATCACCATGAAATCAAGGACATACCATAGCTTCCCACTTTAGTCCACACACAACTCTACTTTAGGCTTAAAGGCTATGCAAGAATATTCACAATCATGTTAGCATCCAAAACTCGTGTGTGTATGATATGATCATTTAACTTAAGGCATTTATCAAACAAAACTCATATTCCTATTAGCTATCCAAGGATAGTTTCAATGCTAAAACTCACAACGTTTTCACACTCGAAGGAAATTCTCTAATTGTCATGACTGTTCCACTCATACATATATGTGAGGGTCGAATTTATGCAATCAAAGCGAACTATACTCACATGTCTTAAAAATTAAGTGCATAAGTCAAATGGAATGACCTTGACCTTGGGTGAATTCAAAAGAAGTTATTCCAAGATGGATTCAAAAGTTGCATTTTCCTTTTAATACAACATAAAACTCTTGTCTTTCATTCTTCCTTCAAAAGCCTTTGGCTTTCTAATTTTCAACATTTTTTTCTTTCTTCTAAACCTTTTCTATTTTTCATCTTTTTCATCATCTTTCGTTTTCATTTGTTCATGATTGAACATTTCACCTCAATCCTAAACATATATCAAATGAATCCAAATCCAGGGATGACTAAGGTAAGGTATATATAGATATTGCTTGGCTTGGCTATCATTCGAGGTAAAGAAATGAATATTTATCATGGCTCAATCACGGATCCTATAGATAATGAAATAAAGAAAAGGCCTAAGGCTCAAATAAAATGCGGAAAGGGCCTAAAATCATCTTTCAGAAAGTATGGGAAAATGTTACTTTTTATTGACATACAACCAACTAATTACCCCTATGTTCCTAACCAAAGCTAGAATACTAAGATTATTGAAAAAACAATGAATTGTGAAACTAAAATTCATATGATTAAATGTATTATAACCCTCCAACAATGATAGGCACTAGACTCATAGGGTATACATACATCTTTACAATGGATGTCAAGTTTTTTCGAAACATGAATTTCATTCCGTAAACCTCAACAGAAGTTACATGCTCATTGCAAAAAAAATTTGAGTTTCTCATGCAACATAACTATGATATTCAATCATACAATAAAGATCTATACAATAATAGTATGCAACTAATCTGAATGTCAAGTAGCACATCTACAATTCTACAGCTCTTAAGAAAAATAATTTTCATCCAAATAGACATATTTTTTCAAAATTTTTTTTTTTTCACTAAACTATCAAAAACTACAAAACCAACTAAAATAAACGATATTAGGAACAAAGAAATGGAGTAACCTTCTCCCCAAGTTAAAATTTGCATTGTCTTAATGCAAGAATAATGATGGCATGAGAAATTGAAAAAGGTAAGGGAAAGAGAACACCTGAGCACAACTCCTAACTAAAACTAACTGGAAGATAAACAAAAGAAAAAATTAGCATAAAAGAAAATAACCAAACTATCTAAAAAGAAAATAACCAAACTATCTAACTAATTTACTCTACTATACAAGGGTTGCTCATTAATTGAAAGGGATCAACCTGGCTCTAGTTGCAAAATACCTGACTTCCCTTGGGATCTTACTTCACAAAAGAGTAGTTGTTTATTTTTCTTTCTCTCAACTCTACATAACTCCAAAGAATTGCTAAACAATTCAATATGAAATACAGCCTCAAAGTTTTCTTCATCACCTACAGAATTAATCAAATAAATTTGTAACAGATCAGAACACATAGAAGTTCCAAACTTTCCCTCCACACATTCATCTACCATGTCTACATCACAAAACTCTCCATCACCCATTGGTTGCTTTGCTACACGAAAAATATTGAACTCATGTAACACCCCAAACTACACCTTGAACAACATTACTATCTAAAACTATTCACATCATGAGAGCAACTAATAAAATCCATCAATAAAGAAAATTTTCATTCATCATATATAATATCTAGTACATCATCCCAAAAGAATATGTCAAACCATGACCATAATATCAAAAGAATATGCCAAACTATGCAATCACATCCAAAAGAATTAAACGTAACTTTGCAGCAGAATATTCTCTCAAAAGGAATCTCCTAGTCTAGAACATAACAAAACAAGTCTAGACATCCCCCTCTAGGTCCACCTGCCCATCACCTTGAGCTTTCCAAAGCACCTACTCGTCAACTCCATGTTCTTCCTCTAACACAAAATCTGAAAAGTATATTGTTGGTAAGGGTGGGTAAGCATTAAGCTCTGTAGGAAAATCGTCCCAACTTGAACAAGGTTTAGAAAATATATAAAACAAGTCGGTCTCATTTCCCAAATATCATATATCAATTTTGAAAGAAGAACATGGACATTTCAATAGATCTCAAGTTTACACAATAGTAATAATTAAATGAACAGTAAAATGAATTTTTCAACAATAAACCATTCCAATTTTAAACCGCTCCAACAATGAGCCATTTCAACAATAAACCATTTCCAACATTTGTACAAGGACATAGCCCACCATATATAATCAACCACACATGTATTTGTATCTCAAGTCTGATGTAAGATCTCGCATGAATAAACACATCGAAAATATCCTGGCTCACACACACACCCAAATCCTCGCAAGGATATCCAACCTTTAGGAAGGGCGTATACCAACTCATGACAGTGACAAATCCAACCCATAAATAGTATACTAACCCTCAACCTCGGTACCGTGAGCAAATAGTAGTTTGGTCTTCGCAAGGCACCAACTCCACTACGAGTGGTAGGAAAAATTCAAACCCGCACAGAGTAAGAAACGCATCTACCCACTCTACGATACATGATCAACGGCCACCCATGGTCATCCAAACATCCTCAAGAGATACAATACTCAACCATTTCTCAATAATAAATCATAATCCAAAACCTCCAAATTTTCACAAGTAGTATCCCAATAGAACAATTTAAGAAAATATGCAAGAGATCATCACAAATACCATTTTTTGGTTCAATATAAAGCACTAAAGTTTTGAAATCAAAAACAATGGAAAAATCAAGAGAAAAACCCATTTCTCTTGAAACTACGGTTTGAAGATGAGAAAAAGAGCTTTAATGGTTACCTAACCATAACATTGTTTAAAACATGGTAATAATTGCTAGAATAGCAAGAATCAAAGATTTTATAGTATACATATATGATTTAGAGCTAAGAAGTACATATATATATAAGCCCTAACCTCAATGTAAGAGAGTAGGAAGAAACCCCTACCTTGAATCCGAATTTCCAAGCTAACCCAAGCTCTAGCGATTCTCTTCCTCCATTTTCTTGTTCCCTTCTTATCTTCTCCTAGTATTCTAAGAAGTTTGAGTGAGAGTGAAGTGAAAGAATAGAAGAAAATGGGTGGAGAAGGGTGTTCTTAAAAAAAATTGAAGTTTTGATCTTCTTTGAAGTGTAAATCCTTTTTATCTTGTGTTTTTCTCTTCCTTTCTTCCTCTCTAAGGCTTTCTAGGGTTAGAGGTGTTGTAATAGGGCTAAAGGAGGCATCCTTAAGTATTTAGAGTGGAAGGAGGGCCAAATATTCACGACCTGAAGAAATCAGATTTTTTTAATGGGAGTACCGGTATGCGTACCGGTACGTATAAACTACTGGAGTTCGACGTACCAGTACTCGTATTGGTACGCTTGTCCAATTTTTGCTTTTTTCACCCGTTTTTCATTTTCAATCAATTTCTAACCCTTCCAAAGCCAACCCAAACTTTCATAACATTCATTTGTTCATCAAACATAGTTGGTATAAGTTCTATTGTAAATGATATCTTATATTTACAAGCTAAAACTAAGTTTTAACTACAATTTACTTTAGTTTTACCATATTAACATTTCAAAAGAAATAATTACTTGCTATATATATATGTATATACATCAAAACTGATAAAAGTGTGGGGTTTACAACTCAACTGTCATATTCCCAAAGGATCATTTCATCACACCACTCCTATAATTTACTAATGCATTTGATGTTGCAAGGAATGCGCATCCTAAGATTATGGGAATCTGTGCAACAGGGTTATCAATCGGTGTAGTGTCCAGTATTATAAAGTCTACAAGGAAGTAAAACCTATTTACCTGAACCAACACATTTTCCACTACCCCTCCCAGTATTTTTACACTTCAATCTGCTAACTAGAGAGTAATTGAAAGTGAGCTTCAATTCTCCCAAACCTAACTATTGGTAGACCGAGAAGGGCAGTAGATTCACACTCATACATAAGTCCAAAAGTTATTATTCTACCTGATAGTCCCTAATGGTAATACTAATGATGGGACAACTAGGGTCTTTATACTTGGGTGGAGTGTTGGTTTGGGGGATAGTACTTACTTGTTCCCCTAAGAATGCCTTTTTTCTGAACATGTAACTTCCCCTTGACAGCGCACAAGTCTTTTAAGGACTTTGCATTAGATGGAACCTATCCAATTTCATCAACAAGAGGAATGTTAATTTTCATTTGCTTTAATAAATTAACTATCTCTACCTTATTAGCTTTCTTTGCAGACATATTCAGATGGTAAGGGTAGGGAGTAGGAATGGGACCAACAACCTCATCAGACCCAATAAACCTTGGGCAACTCAAGTGACTCACCATCCTTTGAGGTGACCTGAGTAGGCTTAGACACACTAGGCATGATGGTTTTATCTATCTCTTTACCACTCTGAAAAGTGGTGATGAACTTGAGCTGCTCCTCCTTATTAGTTAGAAATCTCAATCCCATGTTGACCTTTGGGATTCTGTTAGGGTTGTGCAAGAAATTTTCCTTTTTTCTATTGAATCATTCCCATTGTGTTGGTCAACTTGGTCATATGAGACCTAATGTCATTTAGAGCGTGATTGGATTGGTTGTTCATGGTGGTTTGGCTCCAAATAAACTGGTAGAGAACATCTTCAATGTTTCTCTTGTGAGGAGGCTGGTATGGAAGTACATTGCATCGTCACTAAGGAGTAAACCCATGGGTAGACGTGTTCTTAACAAACCCTTGTTGTGGTGGATGCATAGATTGGAGACCTATAGACTAGATTGGACCCGAAACTGGTTGACTTTAAGGGACATAAGACATAGAAGTGGAAGGTTGAGTAGAATTGTCATTTTTCCAACTAAAATTTGGGTGGCTACACCATCCCGAATTATAAGTATTTGAGTAGGGAGAGTTTTGTTGCCTTGGCTGGTGAAAGGCATTCACTTGCTCGTGGAGGACCTCTTTACAAACTGGAAAGGTCATGCAACCTTTTACAGAATGCTCAACTAATGTGCATAAAGAACAAATCTCCTCCTAAGGCAAACTTGCCACCTCATTCACCTTCCTTACCTTTGAGTTTTCTACTTTTCTTGATAGATGATCAATCTTTGCTAGCAGGACATCTTACTCTTTCAAAGAATATTTTCCACCCCAACAGACTGGGATGGAATAGATTGCTTTGATCGTTCAGCAGGATCAAAAATATCCCAAGATTGGGCATTCTCCGCTATGCTATGAAAGTAATCTAATGCTTCCTTAGACTCTTTACTCAAAAAATCACCGTTATACATCTTGTCTATGAACTAGTAATGGGTTAGTGTAATTCCTTTGTAGAAGATATGCACCAGTTGTCATGGTTCAAATCCATGATATGGCACGACGTTCAAGAGATCTTTAAACCACTCCCAACAATCATAGAACTGTTCATTCAATTTTTCAAAATTTTTTTTTGTATTTGCTTCTTCAAAGCAGTTGTTATATGAACTAGGAAAATTTTCTTAAGAAACTCTTTTTTGCAAATCAGCCCAAGTAGTCATAGTTCGAGGCTTTAAAGAGTTGAGCAAAGTTTTTGCCTAGTCTTTCAATAAGAACGAGAATAACTTCATTCTCGCTACTTCTTTGTATATCCTTTGTTGAAGGAATTTGCTAACCACTTCCTTAAACTCCTTGATATGCACGTAGGGGTTTTCCCTCTCAACACAATGGAATTGGGGAAGCAGTTGGAGCATTTCAAGTTTTACAATGAAATTTTGTGCTTGCACTGGAAAAAAGTATACATGAGTAGCAGAGAAGCAAGTGGGTTGAAGATAGTCTCTCATCATCCTCACCAGAGGAACTAGTAGGAGGTTATTTCTAACATTTCCATTATTAGGACTAAGAGGAACAAGGGAAAAGTTATTCCCTTGGTTTCTCACGTTTAGTGGATTCTCTTTGTTTAATCCTTCCATCTTAATAGTGTGTGCGTGGTGGAGTCTTATAATTCTATTTTGTATTGAGTGTCGTGCCCACATGCAAAAGAAAACTAACTAGCAACAAAAACTAAAAGAGCAATACAACAAAGCAAAGTACAACAGAGAACACACTTGAGCTCATGATGTGAATCACAAGGCTTACTTGAGGATTTTTGAATCACCTTTTGAATCACCTCGCCTTCCCTAGCAACGACGCCAAAAATGGTGGCTCCTCAGAGTGGTGCCGAATTAACAACGAAATTCCAAGTGTAGGAAATGATATTGTGTTTATAACTCAGTCGATTAACGAGGTCTTCTCCTCAGGAAACACAGCTGACTCAAAGGGTGAAAAAAAAAATCTTGAATTTTGAGAGTTGGTTTGGAGAAAATATCAATTACGAATTAAGAATTAAAGAAAAAGAACCGGTTAATTGATAAGTTTATCTCACCGTGAACAAGTATTTTGACTCAAATTCTATAACTTATTTAAGATGTACTCAAATGCACTCAAATGGTAAATATTCATTTAACTCCCTATTGTAAATGACAAATGTGTATTCAAATTAATTGATTTGATTTCGAAGGAAATAAACTCACTTCAATTGTAGTGATTTCAAAAATTATGCGTGTCAAGTCTTAGATGTCTACGTGTTAGCAAGAAGATATCGATAGTGTTTTCAACTTTAATCAATCAATTAACCCAAATAACTCAATCATTGAAAACCTAGTTTAAGTCAAAATCCCTAATTCACGGATGAGACTCCCTCATCCGATCAAATCGGAGTAGACTACTCACTCATAACAGAATTGAAAAAGAAAGAAATTAAAGAAGACATAATCATAATTTAGAGCAAGAAAACATGAATTGAAATGGACAAGAATTAAAATTTCAAGAAAAGTAAATACGTTGAATTGAATTGCTTTAATGTAAATCGTTCACAAGAAGAATTGATGAGTGGGTTTTATACCTACGAATTGAGTACTTTTGACTTAATGAAATTGTAAGTTTTCAATTATTTTATGTTCATTTTTATTTGTTTTGTGTGTTTTGATGTTATTTTGTAGGGATGATCATTTGGAAGGAATCATGATCAATTGGGAAGAAACAAGGTCAATTTGGAGACAAAAGGGTGAATTTTTGGAAGAGAACAACAAAGGGCATTTTAGGCCGGCAGAGGGGGGCGCGCCTAGGCACCATTTCTAGCACCTAGGCGCCAACATTCTGTCCATGCAGCACTTTTCCAATGCCTTTCAAGTACCTAGGCGCTTGTGTTGGTCCGTGACGCGAATTTTGACTTGTTTTGACTCAAAATTGGACTCTAAAGCAACGTATATGCTAGTGTTTGTGTGGGGATGATATATTCTGACTTTTGGGGGCTGAAAACATTGGAGAAAATCCAAGGAATTGGAAGAAAATTGAAGACAAGAATCAAAGGAATCGACACGAAGAAGATTGGTCTTGAAGGCCAGAGAAGAATTCAAGATTTCACCTAAGATTTCATTCTTTTCTCTTACCTTACTTCTTGATTTTCTAAGATGTTGTTTAATTTTAGAATGATGTCTTTCAATTACGTTGTGCACTAAATTTTTATTAAGATTACAACGGAACCAATGTCTAGTTCAATAAATCTACTCTCAATTCTAGTTCTATTGATCATACATGAGTTGTTTGTCATATTTTGTGTTTGATGTATGATTGTGTGGTCAACAATTAATTTGATAACCTAGATAAAATTGAAAGATGAATTCTAAGTTTAGATCAGAATTTGATGACATACGTCTGGTTAATTCTTCTTAGGATTGAATTGCTGGGTTTGTGTATAGGATAGAAATATACCTATATGTCATGTGTAACTTTTATGAGAGTTTGAACTTAATGAATCTATTCCAACTTATTTTGCATAGGAATATAGTAATTTAATTAGGAGAGATAATTTAATCTAACTATTGGAAGAGGTTTGATAAATAACTTTGAGTTCTCAGTTAACAACTTATTTTGATCAATTGACTAGAAAGAGAGTAGAAAGATTTATACGAAGCATTAGGGGATGTTGTAATCTTAACTTCTTTCATCTGGTAAATTCAACCCTTGATTGTTAAGTTTAGATTTAGTTTTAATTTAGTCATTCCATAGTTCAATTCCAATTGTTTAAATAAAATTGAATTGATACAAAGTTAGTACTTGGATATTATTAGCAATATTTCTCCGTGGGAACGATACTCTACTTATCACTTTATTACTTGTTAATCGTGTATACTTACACTTAAATTGTCAATATCAAATTTGGACAACAAGTTTTTGGCGCCGTTGCCGGGGAACTATTCTAGTAATTATTTCAATCAATTTGATCTTAGTTTAAACTTATTTAATTTTTTGTTTTAATTATTTTAATTTTTTGTTTTAATTATTTTCGCATGCATTATTGAATTTTGTATGCTAACACGATGTAAAGGTCAGGAGTCACTACCGTATGAAGACGAAATCGAGAGAAGGTGTCGAAACTTGCGAAAATAGCTTCAGTAAGTAAACAACCAAGAAGCTATGGTTGAAGATGAACAGAAATCGTTAAGGGATTATGCTATGCCGCTTGTTTCAAAAATACAATCGAACATTCAAAGACCCGCAATTCAAGCCAACAATTTCGATATCAAGCTGGGTAACATCCAAATGATCCAAAATTCAGTTCAGTTTGGGGGTTTGCCTAATGATGACCCAAATGATCATTTGGTGAGTTTTCTGGAAATTTGCGGCATGTTCAAATACAATGGGGTTTCCAAAGATGCAATTAGACTCCGACTTTTCCCTTTCACACTACGTGATAAGGTGAAGAGTTGGTTGCATTCATTGTCGTCGGGTTCTATTACTACGTGGACGGATTTAGCTTAAAAATTTTTAGCTAAATTTTTTTCACCAGCTAAAACTGTAAGGATGAGGAACGACATCACATCATTCACACAACATGATTTTGAGACTCTTTATGAAGCTTGGGAGCGATTCAAAGAGTTACTATGAAAATGTCCTCACCATGGTATTCCTAAGTGGTTGCAAGTTTAGACATTCTACAACGGGATGTTTAGTGCTACTTGGACTAGTATCGATGCAACTGCAGGTGGGGCATTAATGGGGAAAAATTTTGATGAAGCTTACGAGTTGTTGGAGACGATGACTACTAACAATTATCAGTGGCCCTCTACGAGGATCAATCAACCAAAGGTAGCATGGATTTTTGAAGTGGATGTAGTTACTGCATTAGCTGCACTGGTTGCTACATTGACAAAGAAGATTGATGCCTTGGGGTGCAACCTATTCAAAGTGTGGCTGTCATTTGTGAATTATGTGTTGGGAACCATCCGATTGATCAATGCGTAATCAATCTGGAGTCAGTACAATTCATTGGTAACCACAACAGGCAACAATATAGCAACAATTCCAACACCTATAACCCTAGTGGGAGGAATCATCCGGGTTTTTCATGGAATAATAATCAAGCTCAACCTTCTGCTCCAAGACAATCATACCCACTAGGCTTTCAGAATTAAACTCCACCACAGCAGGAAAAGGAGTCAAATTTGGAGGAGCTGCTTTCCAGGTACATTGCACAGAGTGAGACAAGGATGAACAGTATGGAAGTATCAATCCGAAACCTGGAAAATAAAATGTGTCAACTTGCTAATGCCATTAACAACCGACCTCAAGGCACTTTGCCTAGTGATACGGAGATCAATCTTAAGAGGGAAGGTAAGGAACATTGCAATGCTATTATATTACGAAATAGAAAAGAGTTACGTGAGGTTGCTGATGAAACTCCAAAACAATCACATGGAGATGATAGTGAGGGTGAAGAAAAAGATAGCAAGAATGTGGAACATGAAAAGAAAGAAGAGGAACCAGTTGCATGTTCTAATGGAGGTAATCTGAGACCTATTATGCCTCCCGTGCCTTTTCCATAACGTCTACAAAAATAGAAGTGGGATAAGGAGTTCTCTAAATTCGTGGAAGTGTTTAAGAAGATCCAAATAAATATCCCTTTCGCAGAAGCAGTGGAGAATATGCTTAACTATGTGAAATGTTTGAAAGAAATTTTGTCAAAGAAGAGAAAACTAGGTGATTTTGAGACAGTGGCACTTATAAAGGAATGTAGTGCTATTCTTCAAAAAAAGCTATCGCCAAAGCTCAAAGATCCGGGTAGCTTTACAATCCCATGCACAATAGGCAGTCAACTTTTTGGGAAAGCATTATGTGACTTGGGAGCTAGTATTAACTTAATGCCACTCTCAATTTATCAGCAATTGGATTTGAATGAAGCGAAACTGACAAATATTACATTGCAGCTTACAGATAGATCACTCACTTATCCAAGGGGCATAGTTGAGGACGTTCTAGTTAAAGTGGATAAGTTCATTTTTCCAGCTAATTTCATAGTCTTAGATTGTGAGGAAGATAGATAAATACCTATTATTCTTGGGCAACCATTCTTAGCAATAGGGAGAACACTTATCGATGTACAAAAAGGTGAGCTAACTATGCAAGTCCAAGATCAAGAGGTTACATTCAATGTATTTTCAACTATGAAATTTTCAAAGGAAGCAGAAGAATGTTTTCGGGCTGATTTGGTTGAAAAGACAGTCACTGGGGTATTTGTAGAAAGTTGTATTTCAGATCCTCTTAAGAACGCCAAGCTATATAAAGATGAGGTATTCCCACATGGGGTAGTCGAAGTTGAGGAAGCTAATTTGAAGAGAACTTTTAATGAGAATGGGCAGAGATTGAAGCACTATTGGGGCGGCGACATTGATCGTGAAAAGACCACAATAACCCTTGCCGACCTGAGATGAAACAAAAAGTAGTCAGGTTGAAGACTATAAAACAAGCGCTAATTGGGAGGCAACCCAAATTTTAGTTTCTAAGTTTTATTTCATTTTATTTTAATTTAGTTTTTTTTACAAGAAATAATGTAGTTAGTTAGTTAGTGCATTTTAATTGGTATTTCAATTGCTTGCAGGTCCCAAGGATTGAACATAAAGTTAGAGCACACACAAAGCCTTAGTAGGAGCCAAGAACAACCCACCTATGTGTCCCAAATACATTCCCTACTCAGCGGACGACGAAGATGCTGACAATGATGTCACCTAGCGAAGTCTCAGGGAAGTCCTCTATCTAAATTTTTTCTACTTTATACATTGGGGACAATGTTTAGTTTAAGTTTGGGGGTGTTTTAATATTTGCATTTGCATTATTAGGTATGCATTTAGATAAAATGTTTTAAAACGACTTGAGCAATGGGTTGATTGAATTTGATCATGGCCAATGATGAATGAAATTAATTGTCAATTTAAGGAAAATTGATGAACATGTTGAGTCTACAGTTTGACATACTAGTTGGTTTTACACTATTTGTGATCTTTTCATTCATGAGCACATATCCATATGTTTGGTTAGTTATTATTTAGATAATTTATTTGGTTAAATGCTTATAGGAGATATCATTAAAACTTTAGAAAACTTATTTAAGTATCATTCAAAGCGAATGGAGGTAGTCATATAAGTTTGGAGGAAATATTGGTTATGATGGGTCAGTTTAAAAGAAAAAAAGAGAGAGAGAAAAAGAGTGTTTAAACATTATTTTGATTTGATCTTTCATAAGTTAGATGAAAAAAAATAGGAAAAAAAAAAACAAGAAAAGGGTATGTGGTGAGTAAAGATGGAGCGTAAAACGCACTCACTCATAAACACATGTGGAGAACGAGATGGAGCGTAAACCGCACTTGTTCAAGAAAAGGCGAGATGGAGCATAAAACACACTCGTTAAATAGAAGGTGAGATGGAGCATAAAATGCACTCACCAAACGAAAAGAAAAAAAAAGAGTGAGAGGGATAAAAAAAAAAAATCTTTAGACCTTCTATTTATATGTTTGCCTTAATGAGTGGAGGTTAATGTGAAACGTAAGTTTATAGAGTTGATATTCAGTATCTCCTATAAAGTATTTGATTATGTAAATGTATTTGGGTGATGACTAGCTTGATAGTCCGGATATGTCCATGTATTTAAAGGGTCATGAGCGGAGGTAAAATTAAGGAGTATGTTAAATTGATAGACTTTGCTCTGTTTTAAAGTTTCTCGTGAATTATTATTTGTAGTAACTTTTGGGGCCATTATTCATATTCATATTGATCCATTGTTTGAGTAGTTGGTTGTTAGTATTTATTTTTATAGTTTTTGTTCTTAGTATTTTGCTTGAGGACAAGCAAAGATTCAAGTTTGGGGGTATTTGATGAGTGGGTTTTATACCTACGAATTAAGTACTTTCGGCTTAATGAAATTCCAAGTTTTCAATTATTTTATGTTCATTTTTATTTTCTTTGTGTATTTTGATGTTATTTTGTAGGGATGATCATTTGGAAGGAATCATGATCAATTGGGAAGAAACAACGTCAATTTCGAGACAAAATGGTGAATTTTTGGAAGAGGACAACAAAGGGAATTTTAGGCCTACAGAGGGGGCGCACCTAGGCGCCAACATTCTATCCATGCGACGCTTTTCAAGCGCCTAGGCGCTTGTGTTGGTCCGTGACGTGAATTTTGACTTGTTTTGACCCGAAATTGGACTCTAAAGCTACATATGTGCTAGGGTTGCTGTGGGGATGATATATTCTGACTTTTGGGGGCTGAAAACATTAGAGAAAATCCAAGGAATTGGAAGAAAATTAGAATCGAAGGAATCGACACGAAGAAGATTGGTCTTGAAGGCTGGAGAAGGATTGAAAATTGCACCTAAGTTTTCATTCTTTTCTCTTACCTTTACTTCTTGATTTTCTAAGATGTTGTTTAATTTTAGAATGATGTCTTTCAATTACGTTATGAATAAGATTGCAATGGAACCTATGTCTAGTTAAATTAATCTACTCTCGATTCTAGTTCTATTGATCATACATGAGTTGTTTGTCATATTTTGTGTTTGATGTATGATTCTGTAGCCAACAATTAATTTGATAACCTAGATGAAATTGGAAAATGAATTCTAGGTTTAGATCAGAATATGATGACATATGTCTGGTTAATTCTTCTTAGGATTGAATTGCTGGGTTTGTGTATAGGATAGGAATATACCTATATGCCGTGTGTAACTTTTATAAGAGTTTGAACTTAATGATTCTATTCCAACTTATTTTGCATATGAATATAGTAATTTAATTGGGAGAGATAATTTTATCTAAATATCAGAAGAGGTTTGATAAATAACTTTGAGTTCTCAGTTAACAACCTATTTTGATCAATTGACTGGAAAAAGAGTAGAAAGATTTATACGAAGCATTAGGGGAAGTTGTAATCGTAACTTCTTTCATCTGGTAAATTCAACCCTTGATTGTTAAGTTTAGATTTAGTTTTAATTTAGTCATTCCATAGTTCAATTCCAATTGTTTAAATAAAATTGAATTGATACAAAGTTAGTACTTGGATATTATTAGCAATATTTCTCCGTGGGAACGATACTCTATTTATCACTTTATTACTTGTTGATCGTGTATACTTGCACATAAATTGTAAGCATCAAATTTGGACAACAAGTCAAAAGTAAAGAATTGCAGGAATGAAATACTTGAAATCAACAAAGCTAGTAATGTAAAACAATGGCGAGAGCTTTAAAGATGAAGAAGAAATTCTAAAACCCTAGGAAAGAGAAAATAAAAGAACGTTGAATTGAATGATGGAATGGAGCTCTCTCTCAATCGGTTAGGCTTGGGTATTTATCGGAGAATTTCTATTGAAAACCCTCCTCTGTATTCACCAATCACGGCCCTTAAAATAGTCAACTATTTTACCTTCCTTAGGAATCTATATTTTTGAATTATAGGAACCTACCGGTAGCAAGTAGAAAGAAACCTACTAGTAGGATTGTTCACGGTTTTGCTTCTACTGCTTGCCTTTCTCTTCTACTGGTAGACCACCTTTCTGTCTTTAACATACCGATAGGGCAGTACTCACTTACCAGTGGAAAAGGTCTCTATTTTACTTCTACTGGAGGAATGATGTCCTTTTAGTAGAACCAACTTCTAGCCTCCGTTGTACCGGTAGAAGACCTACTTGTAGAAAGGGTCTTTTTCTCAACTATCCTTGCAGTGGCCTTGGCTTCACTCTTGGATATTCTAGCTCATCCTTAAAGTCTTCTACGACATTGAAACATGTGCAATGCCATGTCCTTATAGCAATTCACCTACAAACGCACATATTCACTATAAAATACAAAACTCAACTAAAACAAACGAACTAAGTAACTAGAATTCCTAAGATTTACGATATGAGGCCTATAATATGCAATATTATGCTCTCATCAATATACTCCAAAGCTGTCACCTTTTTTTTCAACAAGCTCTCGAATGAAATAGTGATGTATATCTATGTGCTTTGTCATAGATTATTATACGGGATTCTTTAAGATGTTAATAACACTCAAATTGTCACAACACACAGTTAAGGTATCATAATACAACTCGTAATCAAAAAGCATTTTCTTTAACCAAAACAACTATGTTTAGCAATTTCCTATTGCAATGTACTCAGCCTTAGTAGTAGACAAGGAAATTGAATTTTTCTTTTTTACTTTGCCAAGAGACTAAGTTATTCCCAATGTAAAAACACCCATCGGAAGTGCTCTTATGATCATCTACATTCCCTGCCCAATTGGCATTGCAATAGCCAACAATCTCGACCTTATTCTCAAAGGTATACCAAATACCATACCCTGAAGTCCCACTCACGTAATGAATGATGCACTTAACTGCAAGGAAGTGTTACTCTTTAGGGTAAGACTAATATTGTGCACATACACCAACACTAAAGGCAATGTTAGGTCAATTCGCAATGAGATAAAGTGTACTACTTATCATACTATGATATAGTATGTGATCTAAATTTTCTCCTGAAGTGTCATTACTCAATTTAGTGCCGGTACTCATTGGAGTATGTAAGTGCTAGGCTATCTAACCCAAACTTCGTAACTAGGTCTTTTGCGTACTTAGATTGTGAACAAAAATTGCATTATCAATTTGTTTCACTTGCAAGCCTAGAAAGTAAATTAGTTCATCCATCATGCTCATTTCATATTCAAATTTCATTAATTCACTAAAATCATGAGTAAGATACACCTGGGCAATTAATAGTCTGCCATTTACAATTTTCACAAATAAGGCCTTGTATACACTCCCTCTGGTAAATGTTTCTTTCTAAAAGTTGGTAGAAAGCCTTCCTTACCATCCCCTTGGGGCTTGTTTTGAATCTTAAAGTTCCTTTCTTCAATTTAAACATATGCCTAGGGTGATGTGGTTCTTCAAACCCCTTTGGTTGTTCTACATGGACTTCTTCTTGAAGGAATCCATTCAAAAATGCAATTTTCGCATCCATGTGATATAACAAATTTTATATGACAAGCTATAGAAAAAAGTAATCTCATAGATTCTAGCCTACCTATGCGTGCAAATGTCTCATCAAAGTCAATTCCTTCTACTTGTGTGTACCCTAGCAAATAACCTAACCTTGTTCATAACCATCACACCATTTTCATTTGATTTATTTTTATAAATCCATTTAGTTTCAATGACATTAGTGTCTTTAGGTATAGGTATCAAGTCCCAAAATAACACTCCTTGTAAATTGGTTTAGCTGTTCATGTATGGTGATAGGCTAATTTTCATCTTCAAGAGCCTCACCAACATTTTTGGGTTCAAACAAAAAAATATAGCAATTTTGGTCTAACTCATCTTCGAGTTGTCTCCTAGTTCTCACCCCTTTGTTCCAATTTCCTAGAATATCACTCAGTGTATGTCTAGCTTGAACCCATGATGGTGTTGGTTTGGTGATATGATCACTTTCACTTTGAGGGGAAAAAGTAGGTTCTAGTTCACTTTTGTCTCCTATATGCTCAATCACTCCCTCATCCTGTAAAACCCAAAACAAATTAAACTTTTATGAAAAAGTGTAACACGATAATTAGCCATTGCAGTATGGGTTAAAAACATGAATTTTTCTAGAACTTAGATGATGAAATGGACCTCACCGTTGGATTCATTTTGCAAAATCTAGTTACCCAATCAATTTTCGTTAAATTTTGAGGCAATCAAGTTTTTTACGGTTTATGATACGATTGGGTGTGGTGTTACCAAAATAAACGCGATTAGGAATTAATTGCGACACATAAAATATAATTTAAAGTTAGTTAAAATAAAATATTTTGAACATAGCACAGAACAAGATTTAACTGATTCGAGATAAAACCGGATCAGAAAAAATGGACGTGTGGCGCAACGAGGGCCAAGCAAATGGGGGGTACAGAAAGGGGAAAAATCAGATTTTCCCCATATTCTCAACCCATTTTGATAGAGAGAGAGAAAGGAAGAAGACAAAGAAATTCAAGGGTTCTTCCACCTTCTCTTTGAGATATCGGGCCAACCTTTCGTTGAATTGCTTCGAGGCCAAGAACAAAAGTTGATCTACATGACAAGAGCTACGTCTATGTACCAAAAATCAGGGATTATGCCAAGTCTCAAGATCAAGATTTTTGGAAATAAAATTTTGAAGCTTGATTTGAATTTCTGGAGTTTCTACCACTCGTATTACGCTTCAAGAGGTAGGGTTCTTCTCCTACCTAGGTTTATTTCTAACCTAGGGTATTTTCGTAAATGGGTAGCTTGATTAGAGATGCATTCTCTTGTTTAAATATACTCATAGTGTAACTAGAGTATAAACAATAATATAAGAATGTATAAAACCAATTTTGTATGATTTGGATTTGTTAATGATTGCTCATTGGGTGATTTCATAAGAATGTGATAAATTGAGCATGATTATATGTTTACATGATTTTGTGCATTTTGGGTGTTTGATAAAATGCCTATGATTGATTAAGTATATTATTTGAATGAAATTGATATAATATGATTCATGATGATGTTAGAATGTAATTATATGCTTGATGATATAAGTTACATTGAGGATTTGAAATTTTTCATAAAGTGCACATGACATGTTAAAAATGACATTGAAATTGCAATTTTAAAACTTGGTTGCATAGTGATATGTGATTAGCACAAAACATTGCATATATTATGTGCTTTTACATCCCTATTATGTTTGCTTTTGTGGTTGAAATAGCAGAATTTCTAGGTTTGAGTTTTTAATGGAGTTTTGAATTGACTGTAGAAAAAAGGGGTCATTTAGTGTTGGGTAAACCCTCCCATGGTGTTTTTGATGAATGGAGGTGAGAATGAGCCTTGATGATGGATTAAAGAAAGGAGGAAGCAAGAATTGAGCAAAACCAGAAACAAACTATCGATAGTATCTACCGGTAGTCACTATAGTATTAAGGATTTCTTGAAGGATGAAGGAATCAGGGATTTTGCAGCACAAGGAAACACCTACCGGTAGTGACTAGCGGTAGGTGTTGGCTACTGGACCTGAAGCTACCTCACAACTACTAGTATTCGTTGGCTACTAGGGTCATGACTACCGGTAGTTATTCCACGATCTACCGGTAGTCTTTACTGAAATAACCCAGATTCTGCAGACATTTCTTTGCTGCTTTGAGGGTCCCACCATCAAGTCTCCCACACATCTCTGACACGCCCACAACAATATTTAACTCTTCAACACCTCTCTTTGAACTGGGGAAGCTTGGATGATAAATGAGGAGAGAGAAGAAGAATGGAGGTGTGTATGCAAATAGGACCTACAACCACCCTTTCCAGCCCATTCCTCCAGTACCCCTATGGATGGAGGTCACTTCTGGAGTTGAGGGCACCTCTCCATGCACGTTTTTGGCAGCAAGAGGACTCCATTATTCAGCGTTCTAGAATATATAGAGATATAGAGAGAGAGTCTGGAGAAGAAGATGAATAGTGTCTAGTGAGAGAAAATTGAGATTTTTGCATTTCTTTCAATACGTTGTCTTGTAATCTCTAGTATGAATCCTTAGAACTTCATTTAATGTCATTAATATTGTTTTCCATAAAGTTGAATGCAAGTTTAATGCCCCTTTAAAGCTTTCACCATTAATGCATCAAACTTCTTCATTTCCTTAGTTTTCAAATGGGTATTCAATATACTCTCTTATAGCTTATGTTTTCTTGTATCTAGTTGCTCTAGAACTTCATATCTATGCAATACACCTTCATTACATTGTTAATTTCATTTTAAGCATGAGTAACTAAATCTCTTAGTTGGCAAAACCAAGGGGAACCTCCTCTTGGGTATACCATTTCAACTCATTCTCCTCCCTTCTTTCAGAGTCCAATGTTTCTGTTTGATTGGGTTGAGGATGGATAACTTGGTGAGTCTTTGATATTTCGTAGGCCTAGTTACGGTCTATGCTTAGATACTCACCAATCTTATCCCTAACTTCCCATAAATCAATCGTTCATTCATACTCCATTGGAGGAGGTTTTCGAGTTGAGAAGGTATTCCTATTGGAGTGACCTCTTGGGTTTGCCAACATTTGTTTCTCATTTTATTAGCATTAAAACAAACTTCACCAAACAATTTTCAACAACCAAAGATTTTACACTTTCGTTTTCCCAAAATCACCTTCCCCTCGGTTTACTTCCTTCCCCGTGGAAACGACCTTGGAATACCTCTAAGTAAAACACAACCGCAAAAGTCTCCTTGCACTTGGGGAGCACTTTTGTACTCACACACACTTTTTGTGCATTTACACTTCACATTTTGTACTTTTCATATTCCACCATCTCCTTGCCCTTTCTTTGGACATCACCCATAGGAGAGTGACACTCCCCTTCATCTATAAACTATACATGCTAAAAGGTGATGTTTAGAGGTTAGAAAACTACAAGGAATTTTGACAAGCAATATGAGATGCAATTGTTCATTACATTGCATATGCACGGGTAACATCACATTCATGGACATTTGACATGAGTGTCAGTGTGTGTGCATATTTTTGGATCAAACACAATTCTTCGTGTGGAGGTGTGCACTCAAGAAGGTTGGACCTAGGTCCGACTAAGTTGCTATAGCAAGAAGTGCTAGACTCTCCATCAGGTGTAAGACTCGGTTATTGGTTTATAAATTTTCAATGGTGAAAGTCCAAAAAAATGTATTATTGTATGCGAAACTAGAGGTGAGATACCAAAATCCGTGTCGGTGTGGTAGACTGTTGGTGCAAGTCTAGGAAATCACCTACCCAACAAAAATACATGGTTCATTTTAAAAATAGTTATTAGATGTGTAACATCAATGGCGAGGGTTTGGAATGCTCGGATATATACTCATGACATTGCATGTGTTATGGAAGCCCGTGGAGGGGGTTGCATTGCGTGTGTGAGTCTCATCTCTTAACATGGCATAACATTGTGACATTTATTTTTTGAAGTTGTATGTTTTTAGATGAATGATTGTTTGATTGTTGAATGGCATGTGAACATTTCATATGCATCTGGGTTGGGGAGTAGTCTCTTTAGGAGATACTATATTGAGCGTGGCTCATCCTTTACTAGAACAAAATTTTAGGTGCAAGGCAAGCACCAGTGGATGACTCTCACTTGGGCCCTTGTTAAAGTAGAAAGTCAAGTTGTGGCTCTAAATTACATTTCTGTAAAACAATCATGTAATTGGTTTTGGACTTGTAATATTGTATAAATGATTGTAGAATGAACTCATGTGATCTATATTTTGTGTAAAATTAGATGCTATATGAGTTTGGGTAAATTTGTATGAGATTGAGAGAGTTGAATTAAAAAAGGATTTAGTTGAGGGAAAACTAGGCCCTGCTACCGGTAGCTCATTGGCAGACGGCTCAACTACCGGTAGAAAGTCCATGAGCTACAGGTAGTTCTTCTAAAATTTTTAAAAATTTAAAATAACTTTGCTAAACCTTCAAGCATTGGGCCCTTTTGGTCAAAGGATGCAAATGGAGTAATATTGATGGCAAATCGATGGGTATTAGACCATGGAATGGTCGTATGATGACGTGGTGTCGGGTTTTGCAGCATGCACGGGTACTTCATGAGTTGATGTTCCATTGTGAGAATGAAAGAGGTTTAGAGCCTATGGTGTAGCTAAGGCTCTGGTGACTGTCATAGCTTGGTATCAGAGTCTTGCTTTTTGATTTAATTAGGGCTTGTGGGGCATGGGTCTAGGTCATTGCATCCATCGTGCATTACATGTTATGTGTTATATGTTATAAGAATAATATGCATGATTAAATACATATGAAAATGAGACATTAGGATTAGAGAACATAATCTAGGGCTCAAAAAGAGAAGGAATGAAATGGTTCATGGTATTGATGTCTACTAGTAGGTGGCACACACTCTACTAAGGAGAGAAATCTCAATGTTTCGACTTTGATCCCTACCTTGGGATTCTAAGTTAGTACTCTATTACTATTTGACATGTGTGTAGATGACAAATAGAGGAAAATGACATCAGAACGGTTGAGGAGGTGAGCAAAACAACAACCAACCATCATCGGCCTTTGACCAACAAGCCTTCATGGAGGCTATAGGTACAATGACGACTACCTTTACACAAGCTAGTGCCAATGTAGGCCAAGGGAGCTCAAGTAACCTCCAAAAGTTTAAGGCACATAAGCCACCAACTTTCATGGGAGGGGCAGATCTGATGGTGGCCGACCATTGGTTCCAACAAGTTGATAAGATCTTAGAGGCTATGAAGATTATGTCCTATGCTACTAAGATACGACTAGTTGCATTTTAACTTGAGAGAGAGGCCCATTTGTGGTGGGATTGGGCAAATGCCTCAAAGAACCTAGAAGCAATAACATGGGAAGAGTTTTGTGAGCTTTTCACGGGCAAGTACTTTTCGTCAGCTGTTCAATAATCGAAAGCCTGAGAATTCTTGGATTTGAAGTTGGGGACTATGACAATGATGGAATATGTGGCTAATTTGACCAAGTTAGCCCATTTTGTCAATGATTATATGACCATAGACTTGGCCAAAGTGAGGAGGTTCGAGAATTGTTTGAAGTTGTCCATCTGAGGGAAGATTGTAGGCCACCACCTATAAGATTTGGACTCAATAGTTGAGACAACTATGACCATTGAGAGAGAGGTGAAAGACGTAAGGGGCATCCAAGATGTGGGTTCTAAGGACAGGAAGAATGAGGGCTAATCCTCTTTTTCTAGTTCGGGGAAGAAGCAAAAGACTTCTACCCCACAAGGGCATCAAGGATAGGGCCGCGGCTATCAAGGCCAATGTCAATCCTCCCAAGGTGGGAGAAACTTCAGGGCTTCCTACCAGGTAGGGTAGATGGCTTGAGTCATATGTCACCAGCCAGTTCACATGGAACGGTATTGTCTTTAGAGGCAGGGAACCCAGAGTTACGGGGCATGTCATTCCTAGTCGTCGATGGGGCATCCAAACTTTCTACATTCCTTCCCACTCCACCATGGGACAGGAGAGTCAGTTCCAGTTCCAAGGTGCTACATAGGCCCTTACAACTTCACGAGCAATGACTCTATAATCAGACCAAATGGGCAAGGGCATAGGCTGAGGTCGAGGACAAGGCTTACAAACTGGGATTTCAAGGACCTAGAGGCTAGTCTATGCCATCACACCTCAAATTGAGCTGGCGGATCAGTCGGTAATTTAGCATACATTCTTACTCTCTCTTGCTTGTTTGATTCTGGTGAATCGTATTCATTTATAGCTACATCATTTGTAAAGGGTTTGGGCTTAGAGGTTGAGATCTTGCAAGAGCCATTGCATGTGAGTTCTCCCTTAGGAGTTAGGGTATGCATTGATCATATATGTTAGAGGTGTGAGCTAAAGATCTTGGGGATTCTACTCGTCGTGGAACTTAGGTTCATGGACATGTCAGAGTTTGACGTCATCCTCAGGATGGATTGGTTGATGGCACACCGGGTAATCATCGACTGTGATCGAAAGAGGGTCATTGCATATACATCAGAGGATGTTTGTTTCAAGTTTTATGGTGAAAAGTACGATGCTTTATCCCAATCTATTTATGATTTCCATTGGCACGGGCAATTAATAGGTTGACTTGTGAGCCTTACACTTGAGGACGAGGCGTGATAAGAGTTAGGTCTACCTTGGGTGGTCTGTGAATATGCAGATATTTTTCTGGACAAGTTAACGGGATTGCCCCCACATCGGTATGTAAACTTCACCATTGAGTTGCACCATAGTACATATCCCATTTCTATAATGCCACATAGAATGACACCTATAGAGTTGCAAGAACTCAAAGTCTAGTTCCAAGAATTATTGGACAAGGGTTTTATTAGACTGAGTACCTCACCGTGGGGCATTTCGACATTGTTTACCAAGAAGAAGGACAAGACCCATCGACTATGTATAGACTAATAGTAGTTAAATTGGGTTACTATCAAGAATAGGTACCCACTGCCAAGGATTGATGAATTTTTGATCAACTAAGAGGGGGAAAGGTCTAATCCAAGATAGATTTGTGCACGAATACCATCAGTTGAGGATTAGGGAGACAGATATCCCTAAGACAACGTTTAGAATGTGATATGGGCATTTTGAGTTCAAAGTGATGCCATTTGGATTGACGAATGCGCTAATGACATTCATGGATCTCATACATAGGGTATTCCAACCCTACTTAGATCTTAGAATGACATCCAGAACTACTCTAAGTCTAAGGAGGAGTTAAGGATTATTCTCCAAACCTTAAGGGACCACAGATTGTATCTCAAGTTCAGCAAGTGTGAATTTTGGCTGACAGAGGTAAATTTCTAAGACACGTGGTCTCAGATTCGGGTATGTCTATTGACCCAGAGAAGGTTGAGGTAGTCATGAGTTGGGAGATACCCATGTTAGTCTTTAAGATACATAGTTTCTTGGGATTGGTGGGATATTACCAAAGGTTCATTGAGAACTTCCCCTGATTAGCTACACCTATGATGAGGTTGACTAGGAAGAAGTTCAAGTTTCAGTGGGATGACTCCTGTGAGAAGGCATTCCAAGAGTTGAAAAGGAGGCTTACTTCAACTCTGATTTTGATAGTTCTAGAGAGGAGATAGAGGTACACAGTATACTGCAAGGCCTCTAAGGATGGACTTGGTTGTGTGTTGATGCAGTCCGGGAGGGTGGTGGCTTATGATTCTCAGCAGCTAAAGAACCACGAGAAGAACTATCCCATGCATGACATGGAATTGGCTGCCGTTGTCTTTGCCTTGAAGGCATGACACCACTATTTGTATAGAGAACAGTTTGAGGTGTTTTCAGACCACAAGAGTCTAAAGTACATCTTCACACAATGAGACCTCAACATGAGGTAGCATAGGTGGATGGAGTATTTGGAGGATTATGACTTCACCTTGCATTACCATCTGGGTAAGGTAAACGTGATGGTTGATGCACTCAGCTAAAAGTCATGGGGGGTCTTAGCTAGTATAGCTTCCTGTAAGTGGATGATGATTGAGAATGTGGGATTGTTCGGGCTACACTATAGGGGTCAAAATTAGGGTACTTTGGGGAGTTGGTGTCTACGCCTTCCCTTCTGAGCAGGGTGATCGAGTCCTAGGGGTAGGACACGGAGATATTGTCCATAAGGAACTTGGTACAGTTAGGTGCAAGTGACGAGGATTGGGCCATTTACACGGATGATAGTCTTCGATTTAGGGGAAGGGTATGGTTCCCCAGTCTATAGATCTGATAGTGGAGATCCTCAGGGAGTTCATTACTCCCATTTTGTTGTGCATCCAGGTGGCAGAAAGATGTACCATGATCTTTGTTGCCAGTACCATTAGTGTGGAAAGAAGAAACATGTCCACGACTTTGTTTGTAAAACCCGGTAAATTTAAACTTTTGTAAACAAGGACAAAATGATAATTTTGCTGTTACAGTACGGGTTGAAAACCTGAATTTTTCTAGATCTCAGATGAAGAAACTAACCTCATTGTTGGATTCGTCTCGCGAAATCTAGTTATCATGTCAAATTTCATCAAATTCTGAGATAGTCGGGTTTTTCGCGTTTTATGAGGCAGTCGAGTCTCGGGTGACCCAAAAACGGGATTTTTAAATAAAATTTCAAAATTTGGGAAATAATTAAAGGCAAATTAAAATAAAATTAATGTGAACTTGAATCGGGGCGAAATTAAATTGTTTCGGGATGGAAACGGACCCGGGAAAAAGAGGTTGTATGGCACAATGTGAGCCAAGTAAATGAAGGGTATAAATAGGGGGAAAAAATCAGATTTTCCCCCCATTCTTCAGCCGGTTTAACATGAGAAAAGAGGAGAGGGAAAGAAGAGAAGTTCTCCACCTTCTCTCTACGATTTAGGAAGCTACAGAGCTCAAATTCACACAGGCCAAGAATTAAAGTTGCTCCTCCCGTCGAGGGCTATGCGACCACACCAAAAATGACGGATTTTACCGAGGGTTGAAAAATGAGATTTTGGAGAAGGGGGGATTCAAGGTCATTTTGGGTTCTTGGGACTTCCCAACGTCGTTTTACGCTTCGAGAGGTAGGGGTTCTCCTACTTTGGTTCATTTTTCACTTGTAGTGTTATATGAAAAGTGTGGATTAAAAGGGAATATGTATTTCACTCATTTATGTATATGACATGGGTGAAATGGGTATGGAAAACGAGTATGTAATGAGTTCGAATAGAATTTCCTAGCTCGAAATTGTGATGTGGAAATTGCTTGTTTGGTAATTCCATGGGAAAATTGTTATGTGGGCATGCTATATATCTTATATTATGCTTTGTGAATGAGGTGGAAATTCTTGTGTGATAACATGAATTGTTGCCTTGAAGGTGTTTGGCAAAATGCCTATGTGTGGATTAAGTTGTTATGACATGATGATGTATAACATGCTTAGAAAATGTGTTGGAAAGAAATGTTGATATGTGCTCATTGAGATATTGACATTGTGATGATTTATGAAATTTATATGCTTATGATATGAATTTCCATGGATCATGTAGACATGTGGTTTAAAATTGCTCAATGGCATTCATTACATTGAGCATGATGTTGATAGTGTAATGGTCCATTACATTGCATTATACACGGAGAACACATCGCATTTCATGGGTGTGAGTGCATGGTTTGGGTCAAACACCATCTTTGGTGGATGACAAGTGGGCTCAGTACCGTTGGACCTCGGTTCAACAGAGTTTCACAGATGCATGAAAAAGAAAATTTGTGTCAGGTATAGCAAGAAGGGCTAGACACGTCCTCGGGTGCAAGGCCCGACTACTGGTTTATACACTCCGTCGGTGCAAGTCCAAAAAGTGTAGGAAGGTGTACAGAGTCGGCGTTGAGATTCCAAAATCCGTTAGCCAACAAAGACATAAGAGTTTGTTTGTAAAATTATCCATTTAATGGGTAACATCCACAATGATTTGGTTTTACAAATGCATCACTTTTATTTTAAACAATCATTGGATGCATTTTTTGCCTATTGACGGATTAATTACACATGTGCATTGCATTGTGTAGTGGGAGTCGGCGAAGGCTCGGGGTTAAATTGCATGAGTGGGTCTCATCTCATATCCTGGCATGACATGTGAATTCCAACATTGATTTGCATAAATATTGGTTGGAATGATTGTTGTTGGAAAATGTTGTATATAAACATTGCATATGCACTTAGGTTAGGGAGTTGCCTCCGTAAGAAATATTCTACTGGGCGTTGGCTCACCTTATACGAGAAAATATTTTAGGTGCGGACTACACTCTGATGGATGACACTCATTCGAGGCATCAACAATGAAGAAAAGCAGAATTGTGGCTTTTGGAAATAAATGTTGTAAAAACTTTGGTTAAATGCCATTTTGGCATGTTAATTGTGTAAAGGCATGTAATAGAACTTGTATGAATCATGTATATTGTAGAAAATATCCTTATACATGTTTTGGATGAAAATGAAATGGATTGAAAATGGAAAACTGGTGAAAAAGGCAAAACTGGTCAAAGTGTATTGGTACTGCGTACCTGTAAAGTCTGTCCAGAAGGAAAAGCCTACCAATACTGCGTACTGGTACTGTCTGTCCACAAGGCAAACCATACCAGTACACAGTATCGGTACTGTCTCCTAAAATCTGAAAATTTTAAATTATTTTGCCATACTTTTGGCCTTTTGTTTTCCTTGGTTCCAATGATACAAATGAAAATTAAATGAGGTATATTGAGGCTCATTGGACCTCCATTGAATTAAATGATTAAAAGAACACAAGTGATACGTGTAAGTTATGATCCCGGTTACAGGGATGTGATAGACATGATGTCGAGCCACGTGACCTTCACAGGTATTTTCACGGGTTGACAGATGGTCAACAGGACCCCCAATTTTAAGGGTGTCACAGCTTGGTATCAAAGCATAGGTATATGAAATACCTAGGGCTTGATGGGCATTGGGTGTAGACCATTGCATACATTTTACATTTCATTTTATGTGCTTATATTTTGTTACATGATTATGTGTTATGTGATTATGTGAATGATATGCATGGTAAAATGTATATGGAAAGAAACACTAGGGTTAGAGAACATAACCTAGGGTTTTGGAAAAAGGGATGAACGGTGTAGTTTATGGTGAAAAATTCTACTAGTGTGGGGTATACACTCTCCTAGGGAGGACAAGGATGCTCAAGTAACCTCCAGAAATTCAAGGCACACAATCCTCTAGTCTTTATGGGAAGGGCGGATCCTATGGTAGCTGACCATTGGTTTCGAAAAGTCAAAAAGGTATTAAGGGCTACGGAGATCACCTCCGATGCCACCAAGATAACCCTAGCTACGTTTCAGCTAGAGGGGGAATCCCAATTGTGGTGGGATTGGGTGAAAGACTCCAAGAGCTTGGAGGCGATGTCATGGGCAGAGTTCAAGGAGCTCTTCATGGCCAAGTGCTTCCCGGCGACTGCTAGACATGCAAAAGCCTAGGAGTTTCTAGACTTGAAGCAAGGTACCATGATGGTGATGGAGTACGTGGCTAAATTCACGGAATTAGCACGTTTCGTCGATGACTATGTGGCCACAGATACGGCCAAAGTCAAGAAGTTTGAGGATGGCTTAAAGTTGTCCATCCGAGGCAAGATTGTGGGTTTTCTTCTGCAAGAGTTGGGCTCGATAGTCACCAGAGCTGTGGCCATTGAGAGAGAGATTGAGGACGCACGAAGCATCCGAGAGTCAAGTGCCAAGGACAAAAAGAAGGAGGGTCAATCCTCTTCTTCTAGCTTAGGAAAGAGACAGAGAACTTCTACTCCTCAAGGATAGGGCCATGGTTATCAAGGTCAAGGCCAGGGTCAATCCTCCCAAGACGAGAGAAATCAGCGGACTACATATCAGGTGGAGCAGAAGATTTATTTTCATTGCCACCAGCGGGGTCACATGAAGCGGGATTGTCCCAAAGGCAGGGATTCCAAGGCTATGGCTCATCTTAGTCTTAGACTTCGGTGGGACAACCACAGACACAGTACATTCCTCCTTACCCCATCATGGGCCAGGGGAACCAGTACCAGTACCAGGGATGCTGCACAAGGCCCTACTACTTCTCGTGCGGGGACTCTGCAAGTAGGCCAATTGGGCCAGGGCATGGGTCGAGGACGAGGCTAGGGCTCACAAGCTAGTACTTCGGGGACCCAGGGACGTATCTACGCCATGGTGCCACAAATTGAGTTGGCAGATCCGTCGGTGATACAGGGTACATTTCTACTCTCTCACTTATGGGCTAGAGTATTGTTTGATTCTGGTGTATCACATTCTTTTATTGTTGCATCTTGTGTGAAAGACTTGGGCTTAGAGGTTAAAACATTAGAAAAGCCAATGCATGTGGGTTCTCCCCTAGAAGCTAGGGTGAGGGTGGACCAGATATGTCGGGGTTGTGAGTTAGAGATCTCGGGGATTCTACTCACCATGGACCTTAGGGTCATGGACATGTCTGAGTTTGATGTGATCCTTGGTATGGATTGGTTGACGGCACACCGAGTCATCACTGATTGTGATCGGAAGAGGATCATGACTTATACGGTTAAGGGCATTTGTTTCAAGTTCCAGGGGGAAAAGCGTGATGCTTTACCTTAAGCCGTGTATGACTCTAGATGGCATGGACAGTTGATGGGTTGGCTTGCAAGCCTTACCCTGGAGGACGAGGTGAGACATGATTTGGATCTATCTCGGGTGGTGTGTGAATATGAGGATTTTTTTTCTGGATAAACTATTGGGATTACCTCCATATAGGGATGTAGACTTCAACATTGAGTTGCATCCTAGTACGTCGCCTATTTCTATAACTCCACATAGGATGACACCAGCTGAGTTGCGAGAACTCAAGGTCCAATTGCAAGAATTATTGAACAAGGGCTTCATTAGACCAAGCAGTTCACCTTGGGGCGCTCCGGTGCTATTTGCTAAGAAGAAGGACAAAACCCTTTAACTATGGATAGATTATCGACAGATGAATATGGTTACTATCAAGAATAGGTATCATTTGCCAAGGATTGATGATTTGTTTGATCAACTGAGGGGAACACAGGTCTACTCCAAGATAGATCTCCACACGGACTACCATCAGTTGAGGATCAGGGAGGCTGATATCCCTAAGACGATGTTTCAGATGCGGTATGGGCATTTTGATTTTACAGTCATGCCTTTCGAATTAACGAATGCTCTAGCAACATTTATGGATCTCATGCACAGGGTGTTCCAACCCTATCTAGATCAGTTCGTCGTACTCTTTGTTGACGACATCTTGATCTACTCTAAGTTTGAGGAGGAGCATGAGAGTACCTTGAGGGTTGTTCTCTAGACCTTGAGAGATCATTGATTTTATGCCAAGTTCAGCAAGTGCAAATTTTAACTTACGGAGGTGAAATTTTTGGGACATGTAGTGTCAGCTTCAGGTGTATCCGTGGACCCGAAAAAGGTGGAAGCAGTTATGAATTGGAAAAGACCGAAGTTAGTCTTCCAGATACATAGTTTCTTGAGATTGGCAGGGTACTATAGGAGGTTTATTGAGGACTTCTCTCGATTAGTTGCTCCTATGACCAAGTTGACCGGGAAGGAGGTCAAGTTTGAGTGGAATGATGCTTGTGAGATGGGATTCCAGGATTTGAAGAGGAGTCTTACATCAGCTCCTATTCTGATCGTTCTGAAAAGGGGAAAAAGGTACATAATTTATTGTGATGTCTCGAAGGACGTACTTGGATACATTTTGATGCAGTCCGAGAGGGCAGTAGCTTATGGTTCTTGATAGTTAAAGAATCACGAGCAGAATTACTCCACGCATGACATGGAGTTGGCGGTCATTGTCTTTGCTTTGAAGGTTTGACGCCACTATCTATATGGTGAACAATTTGAGATTTTTCTGACCACAAAAGTCTGAAGTATATCTTCACATAGTGGGACCTTAACATGAGGCAACGTAGGTGGATGGAGTTCCTAGAGGACTACGACTTCACTTTGCATTACCATCCTGGTAAGGCAAATGTGATGGCTGATGCACTTAGCCAGAAGTCAGGGGGAGTTATGGCTAGTTTAGCTTCCCGGGAGTGGAGGATGCTTGAAACTGTAGGATAGTTTGGGCTGCATTACACTGATCAGACTCAAGGTGTTTTAGGGAGCTTGGTGGCTACACCTTCCCTACTGAGCAAGGTAATTGAGTCCCAGGAGCTGGATACACTGTTATCATCCGTCAGAGACTGAGTACAGGCAAGTTCAGGTGACGAGGACTGGACCATTCACTCAGATGGTGGTCTTTGATTTAGGGGAAGGATTGTGGTTCCCTAGTCGGCGGAGCTTAGAGAGGAGATTCTCAGGGAGTTCCATTGCTCCCCGATTTGCTGTACATCCAGGTGGCATGAAGATGTACCATGATCTTCGTCGCCAGTATTATTGGAGCTAGATGAAGAAAGATGTTGGAAAATTTGTTAGCCGGTGTCTCATGTGTCAGCAGGTTAAAGTTGAGCACCAGAGACCAGTGGGATTACTCCAGCCTTTGAAGGTAGCTAAGTGGAAGTGGGAACATGTACGATGGATTTTGTGACTCATTTGACACGAACATCGCGGGGACATGACACGGTGTGAGTAATTGTGGACCAGCTTATGAAGTCGGCACACTTTTTGGCAGTGTAAATGACCTTCACACTGGAGAAATTCTGCAGGTTATACATACGGGAGATTGTTCGGTTGCATGGGGTACCCGTATCTATAGTATCGGATCGGGATCCTAGATTTACGACTCTTTTTTGGGAGAGTTTCCAGTGAGCCAAGAGAACACAGTTGATGATGAGCACTGCTTTTCATCCCTAGACAGATGGTCAGTCTGAGAGGACTATTCAAATGTTAGAGGACATGCTACGAGCATGTGTCCTAGATCTCAAGGGTAGCTGGGAAGATCACTTGCCCTTGGTAGAGTTCGCCTGCAATAACAATTACCAGGCGAACATACAGATGACACCCTATGAGGCATTATATGGGAGGTTGTGTCGATCTCCAGTTTGTTGGACGGAGGTGGGAGAGAGAGCCTCTATGGGTCTGGACTTGATCAAAGACACCTCGGAGAAGGTGGACTTGATTCGGAAGCGTCTTCTCATGGCTCAGAGCCTACAGAAGAGTTATGCCGATAGATGGCGGCGACCTCTAGAGTTTGAGGTGGGAGATCATGTCTTCTTGAAGGTGATGCCTAAAAGAGGAGTGGTCAGGTTTGGCAAGCGGGAAAAGCTGTCACCGAGGTACATCAGGCCCTTTGAGGTACTTGAGAGGGTGGGTATAGTTGCTTACCATGTCTCTATGCTCTAGAAGTACACCCCAGATTTGACTCATGTGGTGGATTGGGGAGAGCTTGTGGTTGATGTTGATGGGACCTTCGAGGAGGGATCAGTGCGCATCATGGATAGTCAAAATCAGGTTTTGCGAGGCAAGACCGTGAAGCTAGTGAAGGTGTTATGGCAATACCGAGGAGTGGAGGAGGCGACATGGGAACATGAGGACACTATATGTACCAATTATCCTTTCTTATTTGAGGATGTAGGTACAAGTTTTATGATTTTATGAATAAAGTCATTGTTGCATACGCATGCGGTTAAGTGTATATATGTGTGTGAATTTTGGGGACAAAATTCTTTTAAAGGGGGAAGAATATAAAACCCGGTAAATTTAAACTTTTGTAAACAAGGGAAAAACGGTAATTTTGATGCTACAGTGAGGGTCAAAAACTTAAATTTTTCTAGATCTTGGATGAAAAAATTGACCTCATTGTTGGATTCATTTCACGAAATCTAGTTACCACGTTAAATTTCATCGAATTCTGAGATAGTCAAGTTTTTTACGTTTTACGAGACGGTCGAGTCTCGGGTGACCCAAAAATGGGATTTTCAATGAAATTTCAAAATTTTGAGAAATAATTAAATGTAAATTAAAATAAAATTAATTTGAACTTGAACCGGGGTGAAATTAAATCGTTTCGGGACAAAAATGGACCCGAAAAAAAGAGGTTGTAAGGCACAATGTGAGCCAAGTAAATGGAGGGTATAAATAGGGGGAAGAAATCATATTTTTCCCCCATTCTTCAGCCAGTTTGACATGAGAAAAGAGGAGAAGGAAAGAAGAGAAGTTCTCCACCTTCTCTCTACGATCTAGGAAGTTACGGAGCTCAAATTCACACGGGCCAAGAATTAAAGTTGCTCCTTTCGTCGAGGGCTATGCGACCACACCAAAAATGACGAGTTTTAGCGAAGGTTGAAAAATGAGATTTTGGGAAAGTGTGGATTCAAGGTCGTTCTGGGTTCTTGGGGCTTCCTAACATCGTTTTACGCTTTGAGAGGTAGGGGTTCTCCTACTTTGGTTCATTTTCCACTTGTAGTGTTATATGAAATGTGTGGGTTAAAAGAGAATATGTATTTCACTCACTTATGTATATGACATGGGTGAAATGGGTATGGAAAAAGAGTATGTAGAAAATGAATTTCCTAGCTCGAAATTGAGATGTGGAAATTGCTTGTTTGGTAATTCCATGGGAAAAGTGTTATGTGGGCATGCTATATGTCTTATTTTATGCTTTGTGAATGAGGTGAAAATTCTTATGTGATAACATAAATTGTTGCCTTGAAGGTGTTTACCAAAATGCCTATGTGTGGATTAAGTTGTTATGACATGATGATGTATAACATGCTTAGAAAATGTGTTGGAAAGAAATGTTGATATGTGCTCATTGAGATATTGACATTGTGATGATTTATGGAATTTATATGCTTATGATATGAACTTCCATGGAACATGTAGACGTGAGGGTTTAAAATTGCTCAATGACATTCATTACATTGAGCATGATGTTGATAGTGTAATGGTCCATTACATTGTATTATGCACAGAGAACACATCACATTTCATGGGTGTGAGTACATGTTTGGGTCAAACACCATCCTCGGTGGATGACAAGTGGGCTCAGTACCATTGGTCCTCGGTTCAACAGAGTTCCATAGATGCATGAAAAAGAAAACTTGTGTCGAGTATATCAAGAAGGGCTAGACACGTCATCGGTTGCAAGGCCTAGCTACTGGTTCATATACTCCGTCGGTGCAAGTCTAAAAAGTGTAGAAAGGCATACGGAGCCGGCGGTGAGATTCCAAAATCCGTTACCCAACAACGACACGATTTTGTTTTGTAAAATTATCCATTTAATGGGTAACATCCACAATGATTTGGTTTTACAAATGCATCACTTTTATTTTAAACAATCATTGGATGCATTTTTCGTCTATTGACGGATTCATTACACATGTGCATTGCATTGTGTAGTGGGAGTCGATGAAGGCTCGGGGGTTAAATTGCAGGAGTGGGCCTCATTTCATATCATGGCATGACATGTTGGTTTCAACATTGATTTGCATAAATATTGGTTAGAATGATTGTTGTTGGAAAATGTTGTATATGAACATTGCATATAAACTTAGGTTGGGAAGTAGACTCTGTAGAAAATATTCTACTGGGCATTGGCTCACCCTAAACGGGAAATATTTCAGGTACGGACTACACTCTAATGGATGGCACTCATTCGGGGCATCAACAATGAAGAATAGCCGAATTGTGGCTTTTGGAAACAAGTTTTGTAAAAACTTTGGTTAAATGCCATTTTGACATGTAAATTGTGTAAAGGCATGTAATAGAACTTGTATGAATCATGTATATTGTAGAAAATATCCTTATACATGTTTTGAATGAAAATGAAATGAATTGAAAATGGAAGACAGGTGAAAAAGGCAAAACTGGGCAAAGCGTACCGGTATAGTCTGTCCAGAAGGAAAAGCGTATCGATACTGCATACTGGTACAGTCTATCTAGAAGGAAAAGCATACCGGTACTGTGTACCAGTACTGTCTGTCCACAAGGCAAACCGTACCAGTACACAAAACCGGTACTGTCTCCTAAAATCTTAAAATTTTAAATTATTTTGCCATACTTTTGGCCTTTTGTTTTCCTTGGTTCCAATGATACAAATGGAAATTAGATGAGGTATATTGAGGCTCAATGGACCTCCATTGAATTAAATAATTAAAGGAACACGGGTGATACGTGTAAGTTATAATCCCAATTACAGGGATGTGATAGACGTGATGTCGAGTCACGCGACCTTCACGGATATTTTCGTGGGTTGACGATTGGTCAACGGGACCCCCAATTTTAGGGGCATCACATTGTTAGTAGATGTCTCACGTGTCAGCAGGTATGGACTGAGCACCAAAGACTTGCAGGGCTGCTGTAACCCTTGGAAGTGGCTGAGTGGAAGTGGGAACACGTCAGTTTGGATTTTATGACCCATTTGCCATAGACATTGCAGGGGCATGACGTAATGTGGGTGATAATGGACCAACTTACGAAGTTGACACAATTTCTGAAAGTGCAGATGACCTTCACACTAGAGGAATTCTACAGGTTTTATATAGAGGAGATAGTCCAGTTACATGGGGAACTTGTACTTGTAGTATCAGATCAGGATCCCAAGTTCACAGCCCATTTTTGGGAGAGTTTCCAATAGGCCAAGGGGATACAGTTGATGATGAACATAACTTTTTATACCCAAACGGACAGTCAGTCAAAGAGGACCATCCAGACTTTAGAGGACATGCTAAGGGCATGCGTCTTTGATCTCAAGGGTAGTTGAGAGGAGTATTTACCCTTAGTAGAGTTTGCCTATAACAACAGTTATCAGACGAGCATATAGATAGCACTCTATGAGGTACTTTATGGGAGACCGTACCGTTCTTTAGTTTGTTGGGCAAAGGTTGGAGAGAGACCATCAACGGGCCTGGATTTGTTTAGAGACACCTCAAAGAAGGTGGACTTGATACAGAACCATTTGCTCATAGCTGAGAGCCGTCAGAAGAGCTAAGCCGATAGATGGTGACGATCTCTAGAATCACGTCGTCTTGAAGGTGATGCCTAAGAGGGTAGTGGTCAGGTTTAGGAAGCGAGGGAAGCTATTGTCGAGGTATATTAGGCCTTTTGACTTACTCGAGTGGCGTTATCGCCAAGTTTATTGGGTGTTCATGTAGTATTTCATGTCTCCATGCTCCAGAAATACACTCTAGATCCTATACATGTGGTGGATTGGGGTGAGTCAATTGTTGATGCGGATGGGACCTTTAAGGAGGGACCGATGCATATCATGGATGATCAAGAGCAAGTTTTGAGAGAAAAGACTCTGAGGTTGGTGAAGGTGTTGTGGTAGCACCATGGTGTGGAGAAGGCAACATGGTAGCATAAGGACATTATCTATACCACCTATCTATTCTCGTTTGAGGATGGGGGTACATTCTTATAGTCATATAGTATTATATGATTTGTTGCATATGCATGTGGTTGTGTGTTAATGTGCATAAATTTTGGAGATAAAATTTCTTTTAAGAGGGGAAAAATGTAAAATTTGAGAAAATTTGCACTTCTATGAAAAATGGTAAAACGGTAATTAGTCATTGCGGTATGGGTTGAAAATCCAAATTTTTCTAGAATTTAGATGATGAAACAGATCTCATCATTGGATTCGTTACGTGAAATATAATTACCCAGTCAATTTTCATTAAATTTTGAGACAGTCGAATTTTTTGCGCTTTACAATGCGACCGGGTGTTGCGTGACCAAAATAAATGCGATCAAGAATTAATTGCAAAAAATGTAAAATAATTTAAATTTAGTTCAAATAAAATATTCGAATATAAAACAGAACGAGATTTAATTGATTCGGGATAAAATCAGATCAGAAAAAATGGGACTTATGGTGCAACAAGGGCCAAGCAAATGAGGGGTACAAGAAGGGTGAAAAATCAGATTTTCCCCCATATTGTCATCCCATTTCGATAGAGAGAGATAGAGAGAGAGAGAGAGAGAACACAAGAAGAAAAAGAAATTCAAGGATTCTTCCATCCTCTCTTTGCGATCTAGAGCCAACCTTTCGTCGAATCCCTTCGGGCCAAGAACAAAAGATGATCTACGTGACAAGAGGTATGTCTACATACCAAAAATCTGAGACTTTGCTAAAGTCTCAAGATCGAGATTTTTGGAAAATCAGGGTTTGAAGCTTGAATTGGGTTTCTTGGAGTTTCTACTACTAGTATTACGCTTCAAGAGGTAGGGTTCTTCTCTTACCTAGGTTTATTTCTAACCTTGGGTTTTCGTATGAAATGGGTAGCTTGATTAGAGATGTAATCTCTTGTTTAAATATACTTATTGTGTAACTATAGTACGAGAAATGATATAAGAATGTATAAAACCAATTTTGCATGAATTGAGTTTATTGAGGATTGCTCATTGGGTGATTTCATGAGAATGTGATAAATTGGGTATGATTATACGTTTACATGATTTTGTACATTTTTGGTGTTTGATAAAATTCATATGATTGATTAAGTATGTTATTTGAATGAAAATGATATAACATGATTTGTGATGATGTTAGAATGCAATTATATGCTTGATGATATAAGTTACATTGAGGATTTGAAGTTGTTCACAATATGCTAATGACATGTTGAACATGATATTGAAATTGCAATTAAAAACTTGGTTGCATAGTGATATGACAAGCAATTGTTCATTACATTGTATATACATGGGTAGCATCGCATTCGTGGGCATTTGACATGAGTGTGGGTGTGTGTGCTTATTTTTCGATCAAACATTCTTCTTGGTGGTTGAGGTGTGGACTCGGGAAGGTTGAACCCAGGTTCGACTGAGTTGCACGTGTTACATGAAAAGCTTGTGTTGGGTATAGCAAGAAGGGTTAGACTATATCTCGAGCGAAAGACCAAGCTGCTGGTTTATACACTTCCAATGGTAAAAGTCCAAAAAAATGTATTGGTGTATACCGAATAGGAGGTGAGATACCAAAATCTATGTCGGTGTGGTGGACCGTTGGTGTAAGTCCAGATAATCACCTACTCAACAAAGACACTTGGTTCATTTTTAAAATAGTCATTGGATATGAAACATCAATGGTAGGGCTTGAAATACCCGGATACATACGCATGTCATTCATGTGTTATGGAAGCTGGTGGAGGGCTCGAGTTGAATTGCATGTGTAAGTCTCACCTCATAAGATGACATAGCTTTGTCATTTCTTGAAGTTATATGTTCTTGGAAGAATGTTTATTTTATTGTTGAATGACATGTGAACATTTCATATGCATCTGAGTTGGTGAGTAGCCTCTTTTGGAAATATCACAATGAATGTGGCTCACCTTTTATAAGAGCAACATTTCAGGTGTCGGACAAGCGCCGGTGGATGGCTGTCACTTGGGCCCTTGTTGATGAAGAAAGCCCAGTTGTGGCTCTAAATTATATTTTTGTAAAACAATCCTATAACTGATTTTGGACTGGTAATGTTGTATAAATGATTATATAATGAAGTCATATGAACTATATTTCTTGTAAAATTAGATGCTATATGAGTTTGAGTAAATGTTGTATAAGATTGGATGAGTTGAAATTGAAAAAGGATTGAGTTGCGAGAAAACTGAGCCCCACTACCGGTAGCATGTTGATTTGCTACCAATAGCAAGATTGCAGTGGGCAGCTACTAGTAGCTAGGTTCACAGTTACTGGTAGCTCGCTGTCAGTGGGCTTAGCTATCGGTAGCTCTGTTCATAGCTACCGGTAGCAAGTACACGAGCTACCGGTAGTTCTTCCAAAATTTTCAAAATTTTAAAATGCCTTTGCCAAGACTTCGGGCATTAATCCCTTTTGCTCAAAGGATGTAAATGGTATAATATTGGTGGAAAATCGATGGTTATTGGACTATGGAATGGTCGTATGATGACATGGTGTCAGGATATGTGACATGCACGGGTACTTTCGTAAATTGATGGGTGATCAACGGGTTGAGAAAGGATCCCCAAATTTAGGGGCGTCTCACATCCTCTTCTTTTTCATGCACAAGGTTCCCCCCCCCCCATGTCATCAATGGCCATATTTATGGATTCCATTATAGTAGATGTTCTCAAATTAAACACTCTAAAAGGTTTATTGTTGGTGGAATATCGTAAAAATATCCCCCATCACTTCTAGAATCAAATTTTCCTAAGTTTTCTCGATCTCACAAAATGTAGTATTTTCTCCCAAAGACTCGAAATTGCATAAGGTTAGGCTTTTTTCCATCCATCTTTCATAGGGGTTCTGACATGTGCCTGGTCTGAGGTACACTCGATTGACCGCGTAACATGAGGAATTTGCTGCCTCATCCCAAAAGCTTTCTAACAACACTTTGTTGTGAATCAAGACTCGAGCCATCTCTTGAATCACTTTGTTCTTTCTCTCTATTGTGTCATTTTTCTACGGGGTCTTTGGTGCAGAAAAGTCATGGTTAATGCCATTTTTATCACAATATGCACAGAAGTAAGAATTATGAATGTCCCTACCATGATCACTTTGGATTCCAACAACTTTACGTATAGCTTCACCACGTTCAACTTGAGCCTTCTTGAAAATGTTTCTAAAGCTTGCAAAAGCCTTAGATTTATCTCTTAATAATGCAACCCAAGTATTAAAAGTGTGATCATCTACCACGACAAAGATGTATCTCTTACCACATATGCTTTCAGTTTGTGTAGGACCCATGGGATATATGTGTCTAAGCTCTAGGGGTCTCTTAGTAGTGATGGTCTTCAATTTTTTGTGGCGGACTTTGGTCTGTTTCCATAATTGACATGGACCACTTGCCTTGGTAGATGACTTACTCAAATTAGGCACTCTCCTCACAAGCTTCTTGCTCATGATTTGGTTTAGGTGCTTGTAGTTCATGTGACCTAACAGTTGGTGCCATAGTGTGACTTTGCCAATACTTGCTTGATGTCACACTCTTGAAGGATTTGGAGATATGAAATAATCTTTATCTTTTAAGCAAACCCCATCCAAAAGACAATCCATTTTATCATTCAATAGGGTGCACTTGTCTCTCGTGAAGTGTACCGCATTGCCATCATCACATAATTGGTTAATTCTGATTAGGTTAACTTTCAACCCTTCCACATTAAGGACATTATCCAACTTTGGCATGCCCAATGGTTGAATGAAACCCTTCCCAACAACCTTGGAGATACTCTCATCACCAAATGTGCCAGTCTTACCGCTATACTTCTCCAACAAATAGAAATTGGACATTTCTCCAGTGATGTGTCTAGAACAACCACTGTTGAAGTACCATTTATTACCCACTTGGGCTTTTAAGGCAATGTGAAATATAAAACACAACTCATGACTTAATGATGCAGCCATTTTCAAATAGATATGCAAATAACACAAAAAAATGCCTACAAGTTTCCATGATCTCAGGGCAACCACACTTTGATATCAATTTTTGTTTCGAGAGGGGGAACCCGATGTGGATCTTCCCTCACAATTATCCACATGGAGCTCAATACACTATACCTAGAGGGGGTGAATAGGATTTTTAATTTAACGCTCAATTGATTACCAATTAAAACCTAACCCACCACAATTACTTCTTATCACAAATTGAACAATGAAATAGTGAGAACCTTCTTCAAACACTGCAACCCATCTTAACAATGATGATTGATTTAAATTAATATTCAATTAATTTCCTCAACAATCAATCTGACGACAATCTGAAAAACCCCAAACCCAATATACACAAATGGTCAAATGGATAATAAATTAATTGAATCAAAAAACACATTGTGTGCCTTTGTGCAAACATTCATAAGTGTTTATAATAATCAATAAAGAACACAAGCTATTTCTTGACACAAAAATCCTTATCGGGAAAAATTGTGGGCAACCACCCGGGCTCTACCAAATCCTAATCCATTACTCTCTAAGTCAACATACAAGTACTCAAGATTTATACCTCAACCAATATCATGGTTAGATGCTCATTTTCTTACTGTCTCTCTACTAAAGGCCTTCCTTCAACATCTAGTGTAGCTTCATTTGAACCTCCTCACAACACAATTCGTCTAGCCCCGAGCAATCATAGGCACATTAACAATCATCGGTATGCGTGCACCAATGGGTTTATCAAACTTTCAAGATCTTCTTCTCCAAGATGTCAGGTTGGGTAGAATCTGTAGTGGTAGCCTTTTGGGTCTTAGGGATCTACATTGTGGTGGAAGCTCTCAAGGTAGAAGTATGATTTTCTCTTTTAGAAATCTCACAAGAGGCTTAGTTTAAGTGTGAGAAAGGCTCTCCTTGTTTATAGATCTAAATAAGGATAGTCTTAGTAAATAAAAAACTTAGATTCCTGAATGATTGCTCGATCAGTGGGAGGCCAGTTATAAGGCAGTTATCACTAGAATGAAAAATACATTTCAAACACGACTAAGACAAGCACTACTCGAGTGCTCATGGTCATTGCTTGAGCAACCATGAAAGACCAATCGAGCGAGCTCATAAAGCAAGCCTTGTGCTGCCTTTCATCGTCTTTTCCCATTTCATTCCCTAAGTCATAAAGAGACTGCTCTAATAAAGGCAAACGAGAAAAGATGAATCCCTACAGATTTTTAAGCATAAAATTATGCAAAAACTTGTCTACTTGAGCACTAAAGGGTGCTACTCAAAGAGAAGTCCGTTTGAGACTCAAACTATATTTTCAAAACTCGTAAATTGTTTAAAAAATATTTTCTTTTAAAATTATCTAGGAGTCATAATCGGATTGCTTCCAATTCTATTTTCATCCTGATCAACCTAAGTTAAAAATAACTAATGGTTCATCTTAGGTGTCTAAGTCATTACCTTTTCCTAAGCATGAAGGTGCATACAAAAATTGAATGATATTACTTTGACGATTGATCTCCTCCCTTCAGTGGTGCTTTCGGATCTTGAATTTGATAACATCATAACTGTGGAATAGGTTGAGATTTACAATGGACTCTACAAAATTAGTCAATTACAAATATGATCTAATACCATTTAAATATTGGGACATGATTTTCTTTAATAATTAATTTTTATCATACAAATAATGTTATATCCCAATTCACCGAGTTTGTTGACTCAAATATGAATTTTACTCTTTGATGAAAAAAAGTAACAATCATTATATACATGTGTCAATTAAATATCTCAGGATTAAGAGATTAAGTAATCATAATAATCATGAGGTATTTATTTTCTTTTTTAGTTAGTAAAAATATAATAACCTCAATAATGATCATATTTAATACACAAAGTGTACTAGTGCAACAATCCAACACATCAGACAGTCTCCTATAGCTCAGACAGACAATGCCAAAAGATTGCAATATAATCCTACTGATGGTGTGTCCAATTTCATCTAAGACTATAAACCTTTACTCATATCATACAAGGATACGCTAATCTGATCTTATGTGTATAAGTCGAACTCTACACACTAGATTATCTACAATGTAAAATAAAAGATACACATATATATCATATATATAATATAATACAAACATATTACCCACACAGATTCTCGTTAAAATGGATAATGAAGAACTTTTATTAAATAATAAACTAAGTTTCACTACAAAAGTAAGATTTTAGTATATAAATCTATGAATTACGAGTGTGAATGGTCATTATAAGTGGAGTGAATTTATTGCTGAATAAACATCTCAGTGAGGGTTGTATCAAAACTAACTGTAGATTTTGAATAGAGTGAGGTGTCCTTGACCAAATATCTAGTCATGCATGGTTATTTCCACACTACACACGAGGTTTCAATGTATGAATAATATTGTATAGCCTTTAGTTCTATGATGTGGCTTACTATAAACTTATTAGTGTTTCTATCTAGTATTTTCCTGATTTACATTTAGTCTAAGTTATATGTTAAATTCAAGTTATTATCAATAGGCCTTTGGTTCAATGATACTCCTTGCCTTCTGAAAATTTTATCCTTTTGAGGTCAAGGATTTAAGTTCGCCTCTCCCTCCTCCTCAAAAAAAAAAAAGTTATAAATAAATTAATTTAATTTTGTAGGTATTTTCACTATAAACCTTCGCGAGACTAAACTTGTTCACTAGGGGTAACCTAGGGGGTTTACAGGTTTGTTTCAAATGCTAAATTCAATTGTGAGTCCTACGAAAATGGATTTTTGTTTTATTAGGATGTTTGTTTCTAGTTTTTAGTTGGATTCCATGTATTACTAAGGACTATAAATATTCACGTTTGGGTGTGTCATTAGCCATTAAGAGTACTAGTTTATTATATTTAAATAATGGCTAATTACAAAATAGTTTATCTTATTTTTGATAAATTCTTGGATTTTCTACTTTCACTCTTGTTTTAGTGTTTGATTGATTTACAAAGTCAAAACATCTAAATAGGGCATTGTTGATTAAACCTGGTAAAAAGGGATGCATGAAAGAGGATGCATGAAAGTGGACTCAAGAAGGCTAAACAGATAAATTGGAGTGATGGGTCATGATTTGGAGCAGTTCAGATGTTATTTGAAGATCTATGTCCATCCCTACTTAGTGGAGCACATAAAAAGAGGTGGTCCAGATAAGTAGGTGCATCTGAGTGCAACTTGCACCGCTTGGATGCAAGGATTGAGATTTTTTATAATTGATGATATGTATTGGGAATCCCAAACATGTGAAGACCATCCAGATGAAAAGTAATTGTTCGGACGCATGCCTCAAACTAAGAATTCTTGTAACTCTTCACTGTTCAAACACCAAAAGCCTTGTTCAGACACTAGATTGATGATTTGTAACCGTCTGAATGCAACCGGTACTCCCCAGATGGTGATGTTGATCTGATAATTCCAGAGAAGTTCAACCATCCGGATGCATGGGGGACTGTCCGGACACGCCATGTGGTTCAGACTTATGTCTTGACGTCTTGAGAATTCATAATTGAGAAGACATTTTCCACATAACCTAGACCAAGCTTTTAGTATAAATATCTGCTCTCATCTCTTGAGAGGGGTTCCTCTACCTAGTTATCATCTTTATTTTTCAGACTTTGAGAATTTCCATGTCTTGTGAGTAATCCTTTGTACACTTTAGTAAGGGTATCGATTTATGATTGTGATCCAGATAGTTATTTTATGCAATTTTTGCTATTCTTTAATACTAGATTTTTTTTATTTTTTCCAAAGATTATTTGAATGATTTATTAACAAAATTTTACTCTGTATAATTTTTGGTGAACATGAATTGATCTAGATCCCAAAACTAAAGAGTTTCTTTTCCAATTGATAATTCCTTTTAATTTTTTGGCACTTGTTCCAACAAACAACAATTTTTAAGTACCTTTACCTATTCTTCCTTCACCGCTTCATAAATTACCTTTGATCTCTATGGTACGACCTCAGTCTTAATCGAGCATTCCTACTGCTTGACCGCCTACACTTGGGTGCACCTATTTGGGAACAAGTAAAGATCACCCTCTCGGCTGCTCGAGTGTTCTACAGATGACTCAAGTGGTACTCTTGTGGCTTTATAGGTCTTTGCTTTTTTTGACCAAATTGAATCATTTTCTCATCTTAGCACCAACCTCTCTCAAACAAATCGAGTTAGGGTACTTTGAAATTTTTTGTTTTCTTAGACCCCAAGACAAACATAACTGTGGACCTATAAATTGGGTAAGCCTTTTCAAGTTAGGGTAAATCTCTATACATGTGAGTATTGCATAACCTAACAACACGACAATGTCATCCCCTTTACTGAGATCATAAACAACACAAAGTTTGGACGGGGTCTCCCTTGTACCGGGAACTCCCAAACACATAACCTGTGCACCTTTCCATCACATGACCCATTCGAGGTCCACTATACATTAATTTACTCTTAACATAACACCATTTATCCCCTTGAAGTAAAAGGACTCCAGGCCTAGAAGCATGGTAAATGCATTTTAAATTTTGAAGTTTGAAGAAAACCTACCGGTAGAAAGAGCCTATTGGAAATGTTCTATCAGTAGATTTATCATTGTTCTACTGGTAGAAAAACTCACTGGCAATGTTCTACCGGCAAACTCGACATACTACCGATAGAAAAAGCCTACTGGAAATGTTCTACCGGTAGAAGAACTCATTGTTCTACCAATAGGTCTTCCCAGTTTTCCCCTGATTCCATCCTTTTTCAAATTCCAACGCATTTCAACCTTATACAACATCAGCCCAAACTCATCTAACATCAATTTTATCCAAATACAGTTCACATGAGTTTGATTACAATCCTTTTACATTACATTACCTGCCCAAAACCTAAATAACATATTAGATTTATAAAATAGGATTTAAAAGCCAAAATTTGGCTTTTCTTCATCAACGAGGGCCCTAATGAGAGCCGTCCACCAGCGCATGTCCCGCACCTAAAATGTTGTCCCCATAAAAGGGGAACCACGCTCAATAGGTTATTTCTTAAAGAGACTACTCCCCAACCTAGGTGCATATGAAATGTTCACATGAAAATCACAAGCAACAATTACTCCATTCAAGAATATGCAATTCAACAATGTAATCCCCTATGTCATGCCATGATATGAGATGAGACTTACACATACAACTCAACCTGAGCCTTTACCTGCTCCCATAACCCATGCAATGCCATGTGTATGAATCCTGACATTCTAAGGCCTCGCCTTGATATTACACATTCAATGAACTTTTTAAAAACAAACCATGTGTGTTTATTGGGTAGACAGATTTTGGTGTTTCACCGTTGGTTCCGTAAACCGATACAATTTTTTGGACTTTCACCAGCAGAAGTTTATAAACTAGTAACCGGGTCTTACATCCGAGGGAGAATCTAACCCTACTTGATATATCCAACACAAGTTTTTTTCATGCAATCGTGTAGCTTAGCCAGACCTAGGATCGGCCTTCCTAAATCCACTTAGCAACCACCAAGAATGGTGTTTGATCCAATCAACGTGCACACACACCCACACTCATATCAATGCCCATAAATGCGATGTTTCCTATACTTATGCAAATGTAAATGTACAAGTGCAATTTCCACATCAAGTTCAATATGTCATGTGCACATTATGAACAACTTCAATACCCATTAACATTTTCCATGGTAAATTACATCATAAGCATATAGCCACCATTAATAACCTCATTGTCAATATATCATAATGCATATACAAACATCAACTTCCAAGCATATTATAACATACTCCATGCAAATAACACAGTTAATCCACATAGACAATTCATCAAACACCTTCAAGGCACCAAATCATGTAAACACATAATATGTCCAATTTTATCACATATCTCAAGACATCACAAACAAATAATTTCTACATACCCAATTCATGCTAGAATTGATTTTAATTATTCTTAATACTCATTTCTCACATTTCAAATACCATAAGTATGTTATACATGAGATTACATCTCTCACACCCTACCCATTCCATATATCAACCCTAGGTTTGATGTGTAAAACAAATGGTAGAAAGCTCCAAAATATCCAAATCAAGTTCTAACCCTTGATTCTCCAAGATCCCATCTCTTTGAACTTCGTCAAAATCCGTGCTTTTTCGTATGTAGGAGTAGCCCTCATTGCGTAGATGAAATTTGATTCTTGACCTGAGTCGATTCGACAAACATAGGAACATAGATCGTATAGAGAAGTTGAAGAACTCTATATTTTGCCTCTCTTCTGTCTCCAATGAAAACCCAGCTGAGAAATGGGGAGAAAATTGATTTTCTCCCCCATTTATACCCTCCAAACATTGGCCCTCGTTGCGGCACACGTCCTCCATTCTCGGGTTCGATTTCGTCCCAAAATAATTAAATTTTGTCTCGGTTCAAGTTTAAAATATTTTTAGTTGAACTAGCTTTAAATTATTTTCTACTTTTAGAAATTTAATTCCAGGCCGCATTTATTTTGGTCACACGACACCTGATCGCCTCGTAAAATGCTAAAAGATTGACTGCCTCAAAATTTAACAAAAATTGATTGGGTAATTAAATTTCGCGAGACGAATTTAACGGTGAGATCCATTTCTTCATCCAAGTTCTAAAAAAATTTGGGTCTTCAACCCGTACCGTAGTGACTAATTACCATTTTGCCATTTTTTCATAAAAATTTAAATTTATTCAAATTTTACATTCTACCCCTCTTAAAAGAAATTTTGCCCCCGAAATTTACACGCACATGCACACTTAACCCCATACATATGCAACAAGTCATATAACACTCATGACTATAAGAATGTACCTTCATTCTTGAACAAGAATGAATAACTGGTACATATAGTGTCCTCACGCTTCCATGTCGCCTCCTCCACACCATGGCGTTGTCATAACACCTTCATTAGCCTCACGGTCTTACCTTGTAAAACCTGTTCTCAGTTATCCATGATACGCACCAATCCCTCCTTGAAAGTCCCATACACATAACAACTAGCTCACCCCAATTCACCACATGTGTAGGATATGGAGTGTACTTCTAGAACATAGAGACATGGAATACCACGTGAACACCCGATAAATTTGACGGTAATGACAATCGATAAGCAACTGCAACAATCCTCTCAAGTACCTTGAAGGGCCCGATATACCTCGATGATAGCTTTTCCCGCTTTTTGAACCTGACCACTCCTCTCTTGGGTATCACCTTCAAGAAGATGTGCTCATCCACCTCAAACTCTAAAGGTTGTCGTTGTTTATCGGCATAGCTCTTCTGCCTGTTTTGAGCCGTGAGAAGACATTTTCATATCAAGTCTACCTTCTCTGAGGTGTCTCTAACCAAATCAAGACCCATAGAGGGTCTCTCTCTAACCTTCGTCCAACAAACAAGAGAATGGCATGACCTCGCATAAAGTGCCTTATATAGTGTCATCTATATGCTTATCTGATAACTATTGTTGTAAGAAAAATTCACTAAGGGTAAATGTTCTTTCCACCTACCCTTGAGATCAAGTATGCATGCCCGTAAAGTGTCCTCTAAAGTCCGGATGGTTCTCTCTGAAAACTCTCCCTCAAATGGGTCATTAAACTAGAATCCTAATCTAATACAATAGATAAGGGCACCCCATATAACCGTTCTATATCTTGTATGTACAGCCTACAGAATTCTTCAGTGTGAAGGTCATCGACATTGCTAAAAAGTGTGCCAACTTTGTAAGCCGATCCACTATCCATCGGGATGTCCGTGGCAAATGGGTCACAAAATTCATCGTGACGTGTTCCCTCTTCCACTCAACCACCTCCAAAGACTGGAGTAACGCTACTGGTCTCAGGTGCAAAGTATTGACCTGCTGATACGTAAGACATCAACTAACAAAATCTACCACATGCCTCTTCATCCCACTCCAATACTATTGGGGATGAAGATCATGGTAGATCTTTTGTACCACCTGGATGCACAGTAAAATGGGATCAATGAAACTCCATAAGGATCTTTTCTCTAAGATCCACAGATTGGGGAACCACAACTCTTTCGTTGAACCAACCATCGTTACCTATACCAGACTATACCCGATCCCTAAAGGACAATATCTCCGTGTCTTGCCTCCCAGAGTTGATCACTTTGCTTAGTAGGGAAGGCGTAGCCACCAAATACTTCAATGTGCCTTGAGCCTAACCTATGTAGTACAACCCAAACTACCTCATAGTCTCGAGCATCTGCCACTCCCGGGAAGCCACACTGGCCAAAACTCCCCCATGACTTCCAGTTGAGTGCATCAGCCACCACGTTTGTCTTACCAAGATGGTAATGCAAAGTGAAGTCATAGTCTTTCAAATACTCCATCCACCTGTATTTCCTTATATTGATATCCCACTATGTAAAGATGTACTTCAGACTCTTGTAGTCCAAAAATACTTTAAACTGCTCACCATACAAATAGTAGTGTCATGCCTTCAAGGCAAAGATAATGGCCACCAACTCCATGTCACGCGTGGGGTAGTTCTGCTTGTGGCTCTTTAACTACTAAGAGCCATAAGCCACCATTCTCCTAGACTGCATCAAAACATATCCAAGTCCCTCCTTGGAGACATCAAAATACATTGTGTAACTTTGTCATTCTCTAAAACTGTCAAAATCGAAGCTGAAGTAAGTCTATTATTCAACTCTTGGAATGCCCTCTCATACAAGTCATCCCACTAAAACTTAACCTTCTTCTAGGTCAATCTAGTTATAGGTGCAGCTAGTCGGGAGAATTCTTCAATAAACCTCGTGTAATATCCCCTCAATCCTAAGAAATTATGTATCTCAAAGATTGACTTCAGTCTCTCTCAACTCATAACCACCTCAACCTTTTCTGGTTTAACTAACACACCCAAATCTGACATCACGTGTCCCAAGAATTTCACTACTGTTAGCCAAAATTTACACTTATTGAACTTAGTGTACAACTGATGGTCCTTCAAGGTCTAGAGAACGACCCTAAAGTCACCCTCATCCTCCTCCCTAGTCTAGAGATCAAGATGTCATCAACAATGACCATGACAAACTAATCTAGGTAGGTTTGGAACTCCTTATGCATGAGATCTATGAATGTCGTCGGGATATTTGTCAATCCGAATGGCATCATAGTGAACTCAAAATGTCCACACATCATCCTAAACACTATCTTAGGGATATCTACCTCTCTAATCCTCAACTGATGGTATCCCATGCATAGATCTATATTGGAGTAAACCCGCGCCTTTCTCAGTTGATCAAAAAAATATCAATTCGCGGCAAGGGGTACCTATGTAAACCCCCACATGTTCATGTTAATATGGTAACATAATTATTTTGTATTTCTTATATATGTAATAATATAAAAATAAACCATATAGGTTGAAAGAGTAGAAATAAATAATTGGGAGATAAATTGATCATGAAGTTTGGGTTTTGAAAGTGTTTAAAGCATGATAAGGGAGATTAGGTAAGTTTTTTCAATGTTTTTAGGTCAAAATAAGGCCACAATTGAATGTGGAAGGTCGAGAAACATTGGGAGAGGTAATATGGGGAGTAATAGAAATTAGGAAGTATTATGAAGTTAAAATACATTTTAGAAAGAATTCAGGTAGAAAAGAATTTGACACTATCTTAGTAATTTGGACATAAATGTTTACTCATATTTACGATTGAGCTGATAGTTGGACAGCACAAACTAGACTTCAATATCTACAAAAGTATAGTTCACAAAAATTTTATGAATTGACTTCTAAATAGGTCAAAATTAATCTAGAAGTTGGGGGTATATTTTCACTTGCGCCCGAACAGGAATAGACACGCGTTCGGACACATTTGGCTGAAAGTGGGGCGAAGAAACACGCATTTGGACAGTAAAAGACACGTGTCCGAACACACCAAACAGTGGGTTTCACATCCTTGACCTGCTTTGTGTGTTTCTCTGTAATTTTTACATTATAAATACCTAGGTAGCAACCCTTAGGCTTAGTTTCATCAATTTTTCATCGTAAAAAACCCTAGAGAGTGAGAAGAAATGAGATTAGGGGGGAATTTTTACGTTAGAATGGATCAAACACGCTAGATTTTCACATAGATTTACGGAATCTAGGTAGGAGTTTCTTCCTAAACTTGTTCATTGAGGCTAGGATTAATATATATATATATATACATATATGTGTGTTTTGACTCTAAATCATATGTATATGTTATATTTATTGTTTTTTAGTTTTCTTGCAAATCATATCATGTCTTGAATGAGGTTATCGTTTGATAGCCATAAAAATTCTCGTTCTTGTTATCAAAACCATAGTTTTCAAAAATAATATAGATTTTAATCTTGATATGCCATTATTCTTGATTGAAAAACTCTAGTATTTTTTTGGAACACTAAAATTATATTTCTTGATAATCTCTTGCATATTTTCTTTAGTTGTTTGGTTGAAAAAATACGTGTGAAATTAGGGTTCTTGGTTTACATGTGGAATTACGGTTCTTGGTTTACTTGTGATTCAGTGAATTGGTTTGGAATTGTATCTCTTGTGTAGATGTTTTGATAACACATGGGTCACCGTTTACCGGGTATCGTAGAGTGGACAAATCCGTTTCTTACTCCAAGTAGGTCTGAAGGTTCCCTATCGCTCGTAGTAGAGTTGGTGCCTTGCGAGGACCAAACTAATATTCACTCATGGGTATTGAGGCTGAGGCTAGTATACTTTTCCTGGGTTGGATTCGTCACTGGTAATGCGTCGGTGATTAACCCTAATTAAGGCATAATTTGATAGGTAAATTGTGTTAGTTGAATAAAGTTAAACTAGTCAAAATAAATCAAATTAGAGTTAGTGTGTGAATAAAGGATAATGCATTAATTGTTGTTCTTTTCAGGGTTTTGTGCGTCAAAGCTACAAACTACTGGGGGGCCAATTGCATTAAAGTAACAAACTATTGGGGTGCCAATTATGAAAGCTCAAAACAAAGGGGGATAAAAGAATTCAAGACCACCTAACAAGACTTTCATGCCATCCAACAAGACTTTTCGAGGTCACCTAACAAGATTCAAAGCCACCTAATAAGACTTTCACCCTCCCTTGTTGCCTATAAATACCACCCCTTAGGACTTGTAAAACATTCATCTTTTGGTAGTGAAAAACCCTCTAAAAATATTATTGCTTTCCTTATTGCTTATTGCTTTCTTTAAGTATTATTTTCTTTTATTGTATTATTGCTTCCTTTTAATTTAGTACTTTCTTTTATTTTAAGTATTGCTTTCTTTTATTGTGTTATTGCTTTCTTTTACTTCCATTGCTTGAGCTTCCTTCTTTCCTTAGAGGAGTGAAACTCTTCCACTTTTCTAGAGCTTTACCAAAGCCGTGAAGGGTGGAATGTGATTCACTTATTCTTTTTCGAAGATCGGCTCCTTGTGTAAGGTGTGTTACCTTGTAACTCCTCTACTTGGAGGGATGAGCATCACTCACTTTTCTAGCTTTAACAAAGCCAAGAAGAGTGAGTAGTTTTTCATCCAATCTTTAGTAAAAGGTGATTATCCAAAAGTTATATTTATGCAATTCGTTTATGTTTAACTCTAGTCTTTATTTCTTCATAATGTCTTCTCATCATATTATTGTCTTTATTTTAAGCATGAATAGTTAAATCTCTTAGTTGGCAAAACCAAGAGGAACCTCCACTTGGGTACACCATTTCAACTCATTCTCGTCCCCTTTTTCAGAGTTCAATGGTTTGATTTGACTGGGTTGAGGGTGGATAACTTGGTGAGTCTTTGATATTCTGTAGGTCTAGTCACGGTTTATGCTTAGATACTCACCAATCTTATCCCTAGCTTCCCACGAATCAATCATTTATTCATGCTCTATTGAAGGAGGGTTTCGAGTTGAGACGGTATTTCTATTGGAGTGACCTCTTGGATTTGCCAACATTTATTTCTCATTTTACTAGTATCAAAACAACTTCACCAAACAACTTCCAACAATTAAAGATTTTACACTTTCTTTGTCCCGAAATCACGTTCTCCTCGATTTACTTCATTCCCTGTGGAAACGACCTTGGAATACCACCAAGTAAAACACGATCCGCGAAAGTCTCCTTGCGCTTGGGGAGCACTTTTGTTCACACATACTCATATTTGACATTTCATTCATCCACAATTCTGTTGCCCTTTCTTTTGATATCATCCCTAGGAGAGTGACACTCCACTTCATTCATACACTATACATGCTAAAAGGTGATGTTTAGAGGTTAGAAAACAACAAGGAAATCTGTCAAGCATTTTTGGCGCCGTTGCCGGGGAAGGCAAGTGTCAAACCAAGAAGGTGATTTTCGGACGATGGAGGTAAGTCCCATGATCTTCATCATGGGTGGAGGTACGTTGTTCCGTGTACATAATTTTGTTTGTGTATAATTTTGTTTGTATATATTTTATTTTATGTGGAGGCAGAACGATCAAAACCGACTTGTTAGACAAAACTTGGCCCTTACCATGAATATTGACCAAGAACAACTTGAGGATATAGGTGACAATTTTGACAATATAGGTACAAATCTAAATATCCAAAGGGGTGCAAATTAAAATGTCCAAAGGGGTGGGGGACCACAAGAACCCCAAATACCCAATCCGAGAATAAATTTTTCCCCTCCCGTGAATGAGGGGAATAATTTTCAAATGGATCCCCCGGTGAGGTCAATGAGGGATTTTCTACAACCAACATGAAGCACCACACCGTCATGTATCCTCCTTTCGGTTCAAGATCATCTTTTCATAGTTAAGTCAGGGATGTTGCAACTAATTCCCACGTTCAACGGACTAGAAACTCAGAGCCCCTATTCACACATAAGGGATTTCGAGGAAATAGTTTCAACCTTCCTCCCCAATCATGAGATGGAAGAGATAGCTAGAATGAAATTGTTCCCCTTTTCCTTGAAAGACAAGGCAAAAACGTTGCTTATTTCCTTAAGGCCTCGAACCATCACATCGTGGAGCCAAATAATTTTTGAGTTTTTGAACAAATTCTTTCCGGCGCATAAAATCACCACCCTAAAAAAGAAAATTCAAAACTTTTCAGAAAAGCCCAATGAGCAATTCTATCAATGTTGGGAGAGGTACAAGGGATTGCTACAATCCCTTCCACATCATGACTTTGAACCACGACAATTGGTGAGTTTCTTTTATGAAGGAGTTACACCGGGCCATCGACAGTTCATTGGCATGATGTGTAATAGGGAGTTTTTGAACAAAGACCCTGATGAGGCCTTAGATTACTTTGATACATTGACACAAAATGCATAATCATGGGACATTATAGATCCCACCGATGTACCAAGGTCTTCTCCTCAAAAGAGTGGCCAAACTCAAGGGGGAGGGACTTATAATTTGAGAGACCGGAAAGACTTGTTTTAAAAAATTGCTAAATTGTCAAGGAAATTTGAGAGTCTTGAAGTCAATAAGAGACACAAGGTGTCTAATGTGTCACAAACTGAGGAGGGTTGTTCAATTTGTGAATGTATAGAGCATTCCCTATCAGATTGCCCAAACATTCCAACCCTTAAAGAAGCGTACCATGAACAAGTCCATGCCTTCAATAAAACGTGGCAATCATTTTCTCCCAATTTGAATACTTACAATCCGGGTTGGAGTAATCACCCAAATTTTAGTTCGAGAAATGAAAACCCCATTCCTCGTGGTTCAAGTGCATATGCATCTCCCATGCCTCATAAGCAAAACCAATACCATGGCCAAGGGCAAACATCTAGCCCTCAATACCCCCAGACCAATCCACAAGGGTATTCATCAAACCCACCACCACAGAATTTTTCACCAAATTCACCTCCACAAAGTTTTTCTCAAGGACTGTCCAATCCATCCACACACCAACCTCCTCACAAAAGGAATTTGGAACATATGGTCCATTCCTTCATTCAAAGCCAAATCGCTATCAATAACCAAAATTTCACAACCATCAATGATGTAAGAGCCCAACTCACAAAGTTGACAAACTCCATAGGGGCATCTCAACAAGAAAAGGGGAAGTTTCCCGCTCAACAAAAAGAGAACCCTAGGGGTCAACACCTTGTTGAGTCATCGGAACCTTCAAGAGAGAGTTGCCGAGCAACTCAAAGCTGTCACCACCCTCCGCAGTGGCAAAGAAATTGACAAAACTATTTTGCCAATGGTCTCACCCAAGACCACATTGCCAAAAGAAAAAGATATCTTGGGTGATGCCGACAAGAGTGAGGTGAGTGAAGAGAAAGAAAGAGAGGTTGTAGAGAGCAAAAAATTAATTGATGATTGTGTGTTTATTCCTCCCATGCCTGCCCCTTTCCCAAGTCATTTGAAGCCACCTGTGAAGGTGACTAATTATGCTGATATTTTGGAAATGTTTAAGTAGGTGAAGATTAACATTCCACTCCTCGACGCCATCAAGCAAATTCCATCATGTGCTAAGATTTTGAAGGACTTATGCAAGGTGAAGAGGAAACTAAATGTCCACAAGAAAGCATTCCTCACTGAGCAAGTGAGCTCAATATTGAGGACTAACACTCCTCCCAAATTCAAAGACCCCAGTTGTCCAACCATAGCCATCACCATTGGAAATTGTCGAGTGGAGCAAGCACTCCTCGATTTGGGGGCAAGTGTGAATCTTCTCCCCTACTCGGTGTACCAACATCTGTAGCTTGAGCACCTCAATCATGCTTCAATTGGCAGATCGTAGTATCCGTACACCAAGGGGAGTATTTGAGGATGCCTTAGTTCAAATTGATAAATTTTACTTCCCTGTCGATTTCATTGTGCTTGATACACACCCTGCTGCAAACCTTAGCTCCCAAATTCCCGTAATACTTGGAAGACCCTTCCTTGCTACATCTAATGCCGTGATAAATTATAGGAATGGTCTAATGAAGTTGGCATTTGGGAATATGACAATGGAGCACAATGTATTCAACTTGGCAAAGCAATCAGGTGATGAAGAGGAAGTAAGTGAGGTCAATAGAATCGACACTTTGGTTGAGGAGCACTTGGAGCTGGAGGGGATATTGAAATTCAAGGAAGAAGGAATTGTGGATCTTGAGAATTATGATGAGCAAGAGGAGGTAGAAGATTTGTAAGGGATAGAAAGGTGGATCCCTACATTTGAAGAGTTACCCCATCGAGAAAAGAAAATTTTTCCGTCGGATGAACAAAAACCCAACTTGGAGTTAAAGCCCATGCCCTCCCATTTGAAGTATGCCTATCTTGGGGAAGATGAAACATTTTCGGTGGTCATTAGCTCTACATTGAACATGGAACAAGAAAAAGAACTCTTTGAGGTATTGAGAAAGCATAAAGGAGTAATTGGGTGGACCATTGCGGATATCAAGGGGATAAGCCCTCTCATTTGCACCCACCGAATATATCTTGAGGAGGATTTCAAACCTTCCCGACAACCACAAAGATGGTTGAATCCCATCATGAAGGAGGTGGTGAGGGATGAGGTTCTGAAACTATTTGATGTAGGGATCATTTTTCCAATTGTCGATAGTAAGTGGGTTAGCCCCACACAAGTAGTACCAAAGAAATTGGAGTTACGGTGGTTGAGAATGATGAGAATAAGCTTATACCTACAAGAGTAATCACCAGATAGAGGGTGTGCATTGATTACCAAAAGCTGAACGCTTGCACAAGAAAAGACCACTTCCCATTGTCATTCCTCGATCAAGTTCTAGAACGTGTAGCAGGGCATCTATTCTACTATTTTTTAGATGGATACTCTAGCTACAATTAAATTGAGATTGCTTTGGAGGATCAAGAAAAGACCACTTTCACGTGCCCTACCTTTGCCTACCGCCGCATGCCATTTGGATTGTACAATGCTTTGGGACTTTTCAACACTGTATGATGGGAATTTTCAATGACATGGTGGAAAAGATAGTGGAGGTCTTTATGGATGACTTTTCGGTGTTTGGGGATTCATTCGAGGGATGTTTGGCAAACTTGGAGAAAGTTCTAACAAGATGTGAGGAGAAGAATCTAGTCTTGAATTGAGAAAAGTGTCACTTTATAATGACGAAAATAATTGTGCTTGGCCATATAGTTTCGACAAGGGATATTGAAGTCGATAAATCCAAGGTGGAGGTCATCTCCAACCTCCCCACGCCAAGAGCCATCGAAGGCATCCGATCATTTTTGGGCCATGTAGGTTTTTATCGTCGATTCATAAAAAATTTTAGTGCATTGGCCCGAACCTTGACCAACCTGCTGTCTAAGGAGGTCCCATTTGAGTGGTCGGAAGATTGTGAGGCATCCTTTAAAAACTTAAAAGCATGCTAGTCACACCTCTGATCATGCGACCACCCAATTGGGATCTACCTTTTGAGCTCATGCGTGACGCGAGTGATTACGCGGTCGATGCAGTGCTCGGTCAGAGGGAGAAAAATAGAACATATGTGATACACTATGCTAGAAAAACACTTAATGAGACTCAGATGAATTACACTACCACTGAGAAAGAATTGCTAGCAGTAGCGTTTGCCTTAGATAAATTTCGTTCTTACATCATTGGTTCGGCTATTGTTGTCTTTACTGATCACTCTGCTTTAAAGTATTTGTTGTCTAAATAGGATGCAAAATTGAGACTCATTAGGTGGATACTCCTCCTACAAGAATTCAACTTAATGATCAAGGACAAGAAAGGAATTGAGAACATGGTGGCGAATCATTTATCCCGACTTGTGGTGCAAGAGGCCGATGAGCACATTCCTGTCTCTGACTTTTTTCTTGACGAGCATTTGTTTCAATTCATGCTATATGTCCTTGGTATGCTGATATATATAACTATCTTGTAACAGGACAGATACCACCGCAATGGAGCCTAGAAGATCGAAGACGATTTATTGCGGATGTGAAGTACTTCTACTACGACAACCTATATTTTTTCAAGTACTACCTGGACCAAATCATGAGAAGATGCGTACCTGAAAATGAACAGCGGGTCGTCCTTACATTTTGTCATTCACAAGCTTGCGGTAGACATTTCTCAGCGAAAAAGAATTTGGCCAAAATTCTTCAATCAGGTTTTTATTGGCCCTCTCTAATCAAAGATTGTGTTTCGTTTTGTAAGGGATGCGAAAATGCCAACGGTTGTGTAGTGTGACCCAAAGAAACATGATGCCCCTTTCACCAATAATTGTCATAGAAATATTCGACTATTGGGGCATCGACTTCATGGGTCCTTTCCCTATGTCATTTGGTTATTTGTACATCCTCCTGACAGTAGACTTTGTGTCCAAATGAGTGGAGGCTATCCCGACCAAGACTAATCACCACCAGGTCGTAGTCAAGTTTCTCAAGGAGAACATCTTTTCGAGGTTTGGGATGCCTCGTTCAATAATAAGTGATGGTGGATCACATTTCTGTAATAGGCTATTCGCATCTCTAATGTTCAAATATGGCGTCACTCAAAAAGTATCCACTACCTATCATCCACACACAAATGGCCAAGTCGAGCTAGCCAATAAGGAGATCAAGAACATTCTAGAAAAAACGATTAACCCAAACAAGAAGGATTGGTCCAATAGATTGACTGATGCCCTCTGGGCATACCGCACTACCTTTAAAACTATTTTGGGCATGTCTCCCTATCGGCTTGTCTATGAAAAGGTTTGCCACCTGCTAGTCAAAATGGAACACAAGGCCTATTGGGCCATTAAGACTTTAACTTTTAATTTGAGAATGGTTGGTGATCGTAGGAAGTTAGAGCTGAATGAGTTGGAAGAGATTCGACGAGATACGTATGAGAGCTCCAAAATCTCAAAAGAAGTGGCCAAAATCTTTCATGATAATTCCATCGTGAGGAAATCATTTGAGCCTAGGCAAAAAGCACTCTTACACAATTATCGCCTCTCTATTTTTCAAGACAAACTCCGATCCCGTTGGGATGACCCCTATCTTGTCAAGGTGGCCTACCCCAATGGAGCTGTGGATGTCTAAAACCCCAAAAATGGCCAGACATTCAAGGTCAATGGCCAAAGCCTTAAGCTATTTTTTAGGGGCTTTGAAGAACATGTGGTGGAGGAGAATTTGATGGATCCGGTATCCCCGGAAGTTGTGAAGGAATAATTTATTTTTTTTTCTGCTTTTCAATGTACAGAATTTTATTTACTTACTTTATTTTTATTCCATGTTAATTATGTTCTTTTGTCGTATAGTTTTGTTCTTCTTAGTCGCAGATATTGGTGTTTTTGTAAAGCTCAAGTGCGAGGTGTTCTCTAACCCTACTAATCTTTTTACTGTTCGTCATTGAATATTATACCTTTTTTGTTTCATTGAGGACAATGCATGAATCAAGTTGGGGGGTGAGGTTGCACTATTTGCATCTTACACCAATGTTTGTGGGAATATTCTGCGTGGATATTCGCGTTTGCTGACACTCGTGCTTGCCGACCCCAAAAAAATAAAAAATCAAGTGGGAATATTTCGCGCGGATATGCGGCTGCCAACACTCAAAATAAAAAATAATAATAATAGAAAATAAAAAATAAATAAAAAAAAAAATAAATAAAAAAATAAAAAATGGGATGCCTTTATAAGGCTTTCAAAATTTTTCGTTTTTCTCCCATCCACCGGTGATTTGTCTCCCCTTCTTCTTCCCTTTTTCTTCTCTTCTTTTTTTCTTCTTTCTTCCTCTTTTCTTCTTCTTCTTCTTCTTCTTCTTCTTCTTCTTCATTCTCTCTGTTCTCTGTAAAAACAATCCAGCTTTGGCAAATCCATGACCATATACGTCGACGACCTAATCCTTTGTTTAATAATTTGTCTTATATGTTTGTATTTGTTTATGGGTGCTCTTTTTCTGCTCACACTTAGGGTGAGGGGTTTCCAGCTTAACCCAAATCTCCCTCGAGTTAATTAATTGTTGTGTTTTGTTTGTTGGTTTCGGCAGCTAAACAGATCTCTACACCCACCGCATTTCCCTCTTTCTTTGTCTTCTTCCTCTTCTTACTTCTGATGTGCTATTCTCTATAACACGACCCAACTCCCAACAGTCTCATGACCATATTCCCCAAAGACCCAGTCGTTTATCTCATGATCGGCATTTGTTTATTCTATTTGTAAATGACTCTTCTTCTTCTGTCTACATTTAAAATCAAGGATTTTTGTCCTAGCAAAAACCTAGATCTGTGTAGAGAATATTAATTTGTGTATTTTTTTGTAGGTTTCGACAGTTGAACAGATCCTTACCCTACAACTTGATCTCCAAACTCCACACACTAGTAAATTCAAAATATTGGGGACAATGTTCGATTTAGGTTGGGGGGTGTGATCTAAGATTCCAATTTGTTATAGTTTCGTATTTAAAAAAAAAATCGTTCTGGATTGCGTATTTTTACAGCATTTTTGCTTATATTTCATGATCACATCAAATGCAGCTTCAATCGTCATTGTGATTGGTAGATGTTAAAAAACTAGATAGTGAGTCTTAAAGTATAAAAAACATGGATGTTAAATTTTTTTGGTTTAGTTTGGGAGTCTTGTGCACATTTTCATCTTATGTGCATGTTGTGATCATGAGAAAAGCAAGAGTAGTCAGAAAAATTGAAATTCGAGAAGCACAAGCAAAACCATTGTGTGGCAGAAGTACTTTTGCTAAACGTCGTTGTGCCAAACGGTTGGGTGCTTGTAAACAATGTGGCAGGTGTTTTCACATGAAAAAATATAATTAGTGTTCTGAACCAATTTTGGGTCGTGCAACCGATCGATTAAATTGGATAGTGTATAGGCAGAGTAAGAATTTGCCTGACACGCCATCTTATACCAGTTCAGGACTTACACGTTATGTGCGAGAAGAAGTGGGAAGGGTCACTAATAATGACACAGACACAAGCGATGACTTGGATTAAATTTTGACTAATAATGACAAAGCTGTGGAAAAATGTGTTTTGGGGATGAAGGTTAATGGTCTGAATTTTTTTGTGTAAATATTTGTTTATGTACAAAGTCGTTTTGTTGAAATAAAGATGTGGGCCTAGTAAGGATTGTCCTAAAATGCCAACCAGTAGCATGGGTAGGGACTTATCCTGAGACGCCATAGTTTTCCAAGTTCAATGTGTGCATTTAGTCTTTTTTTTTCAACTTTTATAGATAAATGTGTATGTAAATAACTTTGATTTTTATTCGAGTGAAAAAAAAAATAGGAAATTGCCAAGAAAGTGAAAAATGAGAAAAATCAAAGAAAGAAATATCATTTCTAGGCAAAAGATCGAAAAGCAAGAAAGAGGTGTGCTACACTACATTAAAAAGGGGATAGCTTTTGAATACCATTGATGTCATTTCGTTAGCCACTGACCTCTGGCCACATTACAACCTATACAAAGTCTTAATTGAACTCAAGTCTGATGTATGTGTGTGTTATGTTAAATAGTATTTCTTTAATTGCATTGATATTCTTCCATAAGATTATGCCAAGAACATGATTAGTCTACTTTCTTAAGACTTTCACTCCCTTTCTAACTGTGCATGTGATTCTTCGATTTACCATCCTCTAATTACATGCCCTTTGAGAGACAAGTCACTATAATCGGAGTGAATTTTTTTTGCTGGGAGCATTCTAAGAGAGGTTTGAGAAATCAAAGCTATCCATGGAAGGTGATAAAGTGGAATGTTTGTTATATAACAATTCTTGCTACTAGAATGATCATTCCTACTACACAGGGAATTCCAATACCAATGTAACAAGTGTTTATTTTTGTATAGAGTACGTACCAAAGACAAAGAAGTGTTCAGGAAACAATTCAAAATGAAGGGATGTGTGTCTCAACGATCCTATTGCTAACTCATTCTGACAAGAAATCTGACATATACACATCTTTTAATTGGAGTTTGTAGGTAGCTTCACTAGAAACCTTCACGAGACAAAACTCGTCCACTAGGGATCACCTAGGGGTTTAACGGCTTGTTGCATATGCTAAATGCAATCGTGTTATCTACGAAAGTGGTTTTATTTTGTTATGTTGTTATTTATTACTAGGGACTAGTAATGTTTAGATTGAGGGGTGTGATTAACCCTAATTAAGGCAAAATTTGATAGGTAAATTGTGTTAGTTGAATAAAGTAAAACTAGTCAAAATAAATCAAATTAGAGTTAGTGTGTGAATAAAGGATAATACATTAATTGTTGTTCTTTTCAGGGTTTTATGCGTCAAAGCTACAAACTACTGGGGGAGCCAATTGCATTAAAGCTACAAACTAATGGGTGCCAATTATCAAAGCTCAAAACAAATGGGGATCAAAGAATTCAAGGCCACCTAACAGACTTTCATGCCACCAAACAAGACTTTTCAAGGCCACCTAACAAGAATCAAAGCCACCTAACAAGACTTTCACCCTCTCTTGTTGCCTATAATACCACCACCCTTATGACTTGTAAAATATTCATCTTTTCGTAGTGAACAACCTCCAAAATGTTATTGCTTTCCTTATTGCTATTGCTTTCTTTTATTGTATTATTGCTTCCTTTTAATTTATTGTTTTCTTTTACTTTAAGTATTACTTTCTTTT
>CAUOFW020001916.1:0-64328 GCA_963454935.2 Ilex paraguariensis
AAAATTACGGATCCCGAGTTGCTCACAGAAAGACTTGAAACGCCCGCCGGTGAATTGAGTCCCGTTATCCGACACCAGTGCCCGGGGAATCCCAAACCTGATGATTATGTTCTCCCAGACGAACTTTTTGGCATCTATGTCGCGGATATGAGTCAACGGCTCCGCCTCTACCCACTTGGTGAAATAATCTGTGGCCACAATGAGAAACTTCCTATTTCCCGGAGCCTTAGGCAGGGGTCCAACTAAATCGAGCCCCCACTGGGCGAATGGCCAAGGGCTGGTCAGGGGGTGTAAGTCCCCCGCGGGTTGCCTGATTGCAGGGGAGAACTTCTGACACTGGTCGCATTTTGGACGTATGCGCGCGCATCCCTTTGCATTTGCGGCCACCAATATCCCTGAGACATGATGCGGTGTGCCATTGATCGCCCCCCAGAGTGCCCCCCGCATATTCCTTCATGTACCTCATAGAGAAGGTCTTGTACTTGGTCTTCTTGGACGCATAGCAAGTAAGGCCCTGAGAAAGACCTCCGATACAGTTTCTGATCCGGAGAGACCCAAAATCTTGGAGCTTTGAGTTTTATCTTCCTTGCTTCCTTTGAACACTCCGGGAGATCTCCTGTTGTTAGGAACCTGAGAAAGGGATCAATCCAACTGGGCGGCTTGTGTGCGTCCTGGATGACCATTGCCTCGGGAGCATGGTCTATGCAGGATGCGGGAAGGTATTCAATGGTGATCCTGCGCGACTGGGAGGAGTCCACCGCCGAGGCTAGACAAGCCAGGGCGTCGGCATGTGTGTTCTTGTCTCGGGACACTTGTTTGATTTCAATCCGGCCGAACCTTCGAATTACAGTCGTCGCCTGGTGATGGTAGGCCTTCATCCTAGGGTCCCTTGTCTCAAACTCTCCGTTAACTTGATTGACCACTAGCATAGAATCACAATGCACGATTAAATCGGTAACTCCAGTCGCCTCAGCTAACCGAAGTCCTGAGATGAGGGCCTCGTATTCAGCTTCATTATTCGAAGCCTTGAATCCCAGCCGAACGGCCTGCTCCGCAATAATCCCATCTGGAGAGGTCAGCAAGATACCGATTCCGGACCCCTTACTATTTGACGAACCGTCCACACACAAAAGCCATGGCGATCCTTCACAATTCGTTGGAGACGCTAAGTCGGGAGGAGGCGGTCCTTCTAGAAGTCTGCCAATATTTGACCTTTTATCGCAGTTCGGGGTTTGAAATGAATGTCGTGCTCCCCCAACTCTACTGCCCACTTGGAAATCCTTCCGGAGAGTTCCGCTTTCCTCAAGATCGCTTTCAAGGGCTGATCGGTAAGGACAGTGATTGGGTGCGCCTGGAAATAATGCCGCAGTTTTCTTGCAGTGGTGACCAGGGATAGAGCCAGTTTCTCTAGGGGTAGATATCTTGTCTCTGCGTCCAGGAGCGCCTTGCTTATATAATAAATCGGCTTCTGGCGGTGCTCATGCTCACGGATAAGTACCCCGCTTACCGCAAACTCAGATACTGCCAGGTACAAGAACAACATCTCCCCCTGGATGGGGACGGATAAGGTTGGAAGAGTCCTTAGGTATTCCTTGATTCCAGCCAGGGCGTCCTCGCACCCCCGGCTCCACATATTCTTCCCAGCACTCTTGATTGCTCCGAAAAAGGGTTTGCATTTGTCCGAGGAGCGTGAGACGAAACGGTTAAGTGCAGCCAGCATCCCTGTGAGTTTCTGGACTTCTCGGACAGTGCGGGGGCTCCGGATGTCCAGGATCGCTTGAATCTGATCTGGGTTGGCTTCGATTCCTCGTTGACTAACCAGGTATCCGAGAAATTTACCTGATTCCACTCTGAAAACACACTTTGCCGCATTCAGCTTCAGCCCATACTCCCTGAGGGTGGAGAAGGTATCCGCCAAATCTGTCAGATGATCACAACTCCGTTTGCTCTTCACCAGCATATCGTCTATGTAGACCTCCATGGTGTTGCCGATCTGCTTTTTGAACATCCGATTCATCAATCTTTGGTATGTTGCCCCGGCGTTCTTTAGTCCAAACGGCATCACTTTGTAACAGTAAACTCCCTTCGGAGTGATAAACGCCGTCTTTTCTTGATCCGGGGGATAGAGAGGGATCTGATGATATCCTGCTCGGGCATCCAGGAAGTCCATTCGTTCATATCCGGCTGTGGCATCTACTAGCTGGTCCACCTTTGGTAGGGGGTAGTCGTCCTTGGGACATGCCTTGTTCAGATCTGTAAAGTCTATACAGACACGCCATTTCCCCCTTTCTTCTTTGCGCACACCGTATTAGATAGCCATTCTGGGAATTGTATCTCTCGAATGGTGTCGGCCTTCAGGAGTTTGTCGATTTCCTCGTTGACCGCGCTGGTGTGATGCGGGGCCATGCGTCGTGGCCTCTGTTTGACTGGCTTGTGCGACGGGTCAACATGCAGCCTGTGTGTGATTATCTCAGGGTCTACCCCCGTCATTTCCATCTCGTTCCACGCGAACACGTCTGTATTTCCCCTTAGGAACTCGATCATCTCCTCCTGTTCGGCTGTGAGCATCGAGGTCCCAACTAAGAAATACCTCTCTTCTTCTCCCTCCACCAAGGGTACCTTCCGGAGGTCTTCTATCGATTGCTCAATTGGGTCTATCCGGGGGTCATTCATTCCTGGACGCCCGAACTGTGATTGCTATTTTTCTATAATCTCTTCCGGTGCTCGCCCCTTCTCCTGGCTGAACGCCCCGGCTCGAACGGCTGAATAAAAACAATTTTTCGCGGACGCTTGGTCCCCCGGATCTCCATGATACCTTCTGGCGTGACGAATTTTAATTTCTGGTGGAAAGTGGAGTGCACCGCTCCCAACGCATGCAGCCATGTTCGCCCCATAATCACGTTGTAGGGAGAGTCCGTATCGATCACGACAAACTCGGTGTCGATGACAAAGGGACCTGTGACAACTGGCAATGTGATTTTCCCACGGACAGGGCGAACGAGCCGTTGAATCCGATGAGGGGTGTCCTGACTTTGGTGAGGTCTTTGGGGCCAAGACCCATCCGTTTTAAAGTTTCGGAGAACATCACCTCCGAGGAACTTCCAGAGTCTATCAAAATCCTTTTGACATCGAATTTTCCTATCCTCAGGGTCAAGACAAGGCGTCGTTATGAGGAGTCACTACGCCTGTCAAATCCGCGTCGGAGAATGTAATGCCAAGCTCACCCGTCCTGACCCTTTTACTTGGTGGCCCTACATCAACCTCGGCTACCTTCCTCGTAAAAGCTACCCTTTGAGGTCGGACTCGAGTTTCTTGGACGTGGGCGATCCAGGGGACATATATGGATGACATCTATGATGTTGTCCGGCTCCTCGGTCGGGGCAAGGGCTTGTCTCTCTTCTGACCTGGGCTCTATGTACTTTTTCAAATATCCGTCTCGGACCAATCTTTCCAAGAACGATTTGAACACCCTGCAGCTTTCGGTGCGATGCCCAAAATCCCGGTGATAGGAACACCTAACCTTTTGATCACGGGTGGAGGGGTCGCTCTGCATCCTGGGCGGCCATTTGAAGAACGGCTCGTGCTTGATTTTATGGAGCAACTTGAAGATGGGTTCCTTGAACACAGTGTGAACTCCTTTGGACGAACCCCCTGGAGGGGGTAGCAATCCCTTTCGGGGAATATCTTTCCGCTCCTTCTCTTTTCTCTTAGATTGGAGGGCTCGGCCTTTGCTGCTTCCCATCTCGTCCTCAATCCTCGAGTATTTGTTTATCCGGGCCATTAGTTCCCCCATATCCGAGGGGGTCTTCTTGGTCAGGGATCGGTACAGGTCCGTGTCCCTTGCCAAGCCGAGCCGGAAAGATGCTGCTGCCATGACCTCCGAGCAGCCTTCTACCTCATTAACCTCTTCCTAGTATCGGATGGCGTACTGGCGAAGAGTCTCGGATTCCCTCCGTCTGAGGGTCAGCAATGATCCAATGTCTTTGGGGCGCTTACTCCCCGTAATGAATCGAGCCAAGAACTGCTTAGTCAATTCCTTCTAGGACCCAATACTGTTGGGGGGAAGCGCCTCGAACCACTTCATCGCAGAGTCCCCCAAGCTCATAGGAAACACTCGGCAGAGAAACCGTTGGTCCGAATGATAGAGGGACATCATCTGCTTGTATTGCCTGACATGGGCTTCGGGATCGGACCGCCCGTCATAAGTTTTGAACCGCGGCACGACAAACTTTCTTGAAACCTCCATCTCACCGATCTCCCTCGTAAAGGGTGTTTGTATGACTTCGTCCTCGGCCTCATCCTGGACAGCCTTACCCTTTCTCTGGAGTCTAACCGGGCTCTGAGATCAATTTCTTCCCTGACGGGATGCCTTTGAAGTCCTTGAGTTCATCGGTAAGCCCCTCATTTCCTGGGCGTCGTGTGGATTGGGTTGAGTCCTCCTCGGATTCATCTCCCTTCCTCCGTCTAGACAAACCTCGCCGGAGGTCGTCCAGGGCCAATGGCCTTGCTTTCCTTGAATGGTTGTCATGATGATGCTCGCTGGCTCTGGGTCGCTTTGGGGCCCTAGAGCTTTCTGCTTTGTTGTTTAGGTGGTTTCTTAGATCCTTCGTTTCCGCCTCCCGGGCGGGAAGCCCACGAGAAAGGAATGAATCCCTCGATCCTTCGCCAGAGGCAGCAAACTCGTTGAGCCGACTTAGGACGTTTACATTGTCCTTTTCCAGCTGTCGTAATCTATTGCCGAACTTTTCTTCAATCACCTCCGCCAGCTGACGAGCCAAAGGGACTGATCCCCCTGACCTGATTCCCATACTGGTTTGAGGGGTAACCCCTCTTGACTGAGTAGAGACACTTTTATTCATATCGGTGTGATCCATTCCTCCGTGATGACAGGGAGCTTGTAACTCGAGACTCCTTTAGTGGGGTCCTTTCCTTTTCTGTCGAGGGTTCACCATGGTCACTGTTCTTTATAGAGAAAAAAACTAGGAAAACTAGTCGTTTCCCACAGACGGCGCCAGATTGTGCGTGCAAGATCCTGCACAATATAAAAAACGAGAACAGATATCTCCCTTGGTGAACTCGAGTGAGCCAATTGAGTGACCAATCACGCTGCTTGGAACAGCCTGCGAGGTCCGGTGGTAACCTGGAATGGCAACGCGAGACCCTGGGGGAGCGGAAGAATGATCCAGTAAGGCTGAAAGGGGTTCCTGGAACAAAGAAGAACAAGTTAGAAGGGCGCTAGAGTGTTTTTCGGCGTATCCCCTCCGACGATCTAGTCAGTCTTTGAGAAAGAGAGAGGAAGGAGAAAACACTGAGTGTGTATTGTAGTAAAGAGTTTTTTGTTGCATACCCGTCTTGCCTTTTGCAAGGAGTATTTATACCTCAAAAGCTCATGATTGCTGTCAGTGTAGTCAGTAGGTGATCATTAGGTACAGGCAGTATGCGCACTGATTCTGATGAGGAATGTCTTCTCTTCTTAACTGCTCGGGGTCCCAAGCAATCAATGCTGTGTCATCGGGAAGCCAACGGTACAATGTACTCCTCTCGGGGAGGATGCAATAAATGCTCTGTATTAGAAATATTTATTACCTTTCATTTTCGAGCCTTACCGCATTGAATGCGGTCTCATCAAGGGAATGATGTAATTAATCGTTTGCTTTCCCAAGTCGCGTGTCAGCAACGGCATGCGGTTTCTCTGTCTTCGATGTGATATCATACGCCACGCGTCCATCCCCCATTGGCTTTGAACCCTGCATTCCAGTACGTTCTGACACTAATTGTGTAAGACGAGGTTATGATGAATAGCCTAGACTAGCCTAGGCTAATGACCTGTACGTCAATTGCTTATCCTAGAGTAGAGGAGTCGTCCAGGACTGGGTACACCTCGGCACCGAGGAAATGCTCATCTCGAAACCGAGGGAGGGATACCGACCGAGGTACCATATCAGACCGAAGCTACGTGTTGGTTGTAAAACGTACTGAATGTCATGATCCTATATGACGAGTACCTTGGGGCGAGGACCTTGTGCGCCGATGGTGCTTGATCTTAGCAACAGTGTTTTGGTAATACCGAGGACAAGTGTCTTCATCATGGAGCATTTCAGAAAAGTCCCATCACTTTTTATTGTATATATAGTTACATGTTGTTCAGATTTGTATTGATTACTCATTTGAGCTTGAATATTGACCACTATAATTTGAGCGAAATTAAAACAGTTTTCCATGAGGAACAGAAATGGTTAACCGTTATGAAGTATAGAAAATGATGAACTTCAAACGTCTTGGTTATTAGAGATCAGACATAATCATTAAATCACATATAGGGATTATCCTAAAATCTACTTTGAATACATAATTAGAAAACAAATCCAATCATTCTATAAACTAATAATGTCATGGGAATTATGTAATGGAAGGAATTTTATAAGCATTTTAGACGTAGTATTTTTCAAAAAATTATTTTAATTTTCTTCTTGTAGATGAGTCTAATGGTTTATAAAATATTAGGGGTAACCCGTGTTTGAAAATACAGTGTAATGTGAATGATTTTAAAAGAGGTGTTATTGATAGTTGGATGAGTCTATTTGAGGCCTTGATTAAATTTATTGAAACATGTTTCTATTTTATATTATAAAATTTATTCTTTAAGAAACGAAATATTTTTATTTTTTTATGCGTGCAATTTTAGTCAAAATATATATTACATAAACAACCAAAATGAAAGTAAAATTTTGGCATCGTTAATAATAAAAGAGTTTTTTCTACTTCAAAAAAGAGATATATAATCAAATAGTTGGTCTTGACTCTTGAATTTTCAATGGGCAAAAAAACTTGCAGAAGAATGAGAAAAAAGAGGCGGTGGATAAACCTGCACAAGGTCTACCTTCTTTCCACACCCACTCCGAGAAACCCTAGTTCAATGCGGCACCCTCCGGCTATATAACGAGGCGGTTGGAGACCATTGATTCTTCATCTCCCCTATATTTCTATCTGAGGCGGGTTCTTTGCCCTCTCTCTCTCTTAATGGCGTCTGCAGATGTGGAGTACAGATGTTTCGTCGGTGGGTTGGCCTGGGGCACCACCGATCAGTCCCTCGAACAAGCCTTTGCTCAGTACGGCGACATCGCCGATTCGAAGGTCCGTTTGTCGCAGAGATCGGATCCGCCCTGATTCGGCTTTGTTGACACCTGATCTGATCTGATCTTACTGTTACTCTGGTTTTCTTGATTCTGATCTGTTACTGTCACTGTTACTCTATATGTTACTGTTTTTGATTCCCTGGAATGGTACGTTCCATCTTCGTCTTTTACCAGGGACGAAGATCGATCGCTTTTCAGTTTTTGATACTATCTATATTTATAGATCTGGTTAGATCTGATGGTTTTTTGTTGTTGTTGTTGTTGTTGTTTGATGTGTAGATCATCAATGATCGTGAGACTGGAAGGTCAAGAGGCTTTGGGTTTGTGACTTTCAAGGATGAGCAGTCGATGAGGGACGCGATCGAGGGTATGAACGGCCAGGATCTTGACGGCCGTAACATCACTGTCAACGAGGCTCAGTCCCGTGGGAGCGGTGGAGGTGGTGGTGGTTTCCGTAGTGGTGGCCGCCGTGATGGTGGTGGATATGGTGGCGGCGGTGGCGGTCGTCGTGATGGTGGTGGATATGGTCGTCGTGGTGGTGGTGAAGGCAGCGAGACGAATAATGTCAATATTTATGGCGGTGGCGGTCGTCGTGATGGTGGTGGATATGGTCGTCGTGGTGGTGTTGAATTCAACTATATTGAGACGAACAATGTCAATATTTACTTCTGATTGGAGTATCGAGGGCAACTAATTAGACCTGTTTAGTTGTCTACTTTGTATGCTGTTGTTCTCTAAGAATTACAAATATATGAAGTGAATTTCGGTTCAGTTTATTATTGTTGTTGTGAATTGTTCCACTCCTTTTCCTAAATTAGTCTTATGCATTTTTCATACTCTAAATCGTGGGTTGTGTTCATTTGTCCGGACATCAAATACCTACAAAAGCCTCTTCTATCGTGAAATTTTTTTAGAAGGGTTTTTGAAAGTTGGTGTGGTTTGTGGCCCAAGGAAAGATGGCACATAGGGATGTGGACCGAAGCGAAAGCGGAGGGGAACGGGTTTCCATTACCCTTTTTCACGTGGGTAAATTTTTAATTACTGTCCTTTTGCCCCGTACCCAAGTTAACATAATTTTAAATTTTAAATAAATTTAATATTTTAAATAATCTAACATAACATAATGTAGTATAACATATTTTAATATAACACAAATAACAAATATTCAAAATATTACTTGAATATTGGTAAGAGATAAATTTTTTTAATTTTAATCAAATTCCTAATATTTAAGAGTTTTTAATTTTTACTTTTATTTCACTTCTAAAATGAATGAATAGTTCAATAAATTGATAAAAAATAAATTTCATAACAAATAAATTTTAAGTTTGTAGAAAAATACAGGCCTCCAAATATTTCATATTATAATGGAACGTGCAACACCCATAATACATAGTACATAACTACAAGCGACAACAAAACACAAAGGCCCATTTTTACGATATTTTGGCCCAAATTTAAGGTGCATATCTTTGGTGAGGGAGAGATTAGTAGAGTATCGTTATCGTCTCATATAAAGTTCATGCTTCATATAAGATCTATAGATAGTATCACACTTGAATCAATTCACATCCGACCAAATTATCATAATAATAAATAATCGTGTCATGTCATGTCATATATAATCGGATCTCATAAATTAAAATTTGAGAATTTGAAAGAATGGCTACTTAGTTGCTTGGGTGGAAGCATATTGTCCATTTCTACGAAGCTCTGGCCCAAATTCAAAGTGCATATCTTTGGTCAAGGAGTTATTATTAGTAAACTATTCTCTTAAATAATGTTCACGGTCATATTAATAGTGATTGAGTCCCACTTCTAGTAATTCAAAAATCTTATATTTAACATTTTTTTATACCCTTCAAGGGTAAGTAACCCCTGTTCCTCAAGGGACATATTTTAAACTCGTTCGAGTTACAATGATCAATATTCGAGTTCAAGGAAATAATTAACATAAAATTGAATACCTTAGAACAAATATATATATATATATATATATGATGCGAATGCTATAGTATCAAACTTTTCCCATTCATCCAAATTATTATAAAAATATATAATCTGGTCATGTAACGTATAATCGAATCTCATAAAATTTGAAATTGGAGAATTGAAAGAATGGGCAACTTGGTTGAAGTGGAGGTACTGCTTGATTTTTTTTTTGGGTTAAAGGTAGATCATCTACGTCGTTGAAACTAAAGTATTTACGAGGATAATTATCTCATGACTTGACTTTAAAAAATTATTAAATTTTAAATTTATAATAACTAAATTTATAACTCTTATTCCTGCTTTTATCTGCCCCCTGCAAGCTCTGATCTCATTTCCCCCAGCCCAGGCGGGCCAGGCCCCAAGAGTGATGAATAGCTTCCAAGAAGGTCATTTTAAGTTGGGATCAAATCGTAATTTCAACAAGTGTCCGTGGGTAGATATGTAACTCGACTGATAGATATTTTCACCTTGACCAATGAGTGAGCGATAGATATTTTCTATTTGATACGGGCCCCACCAATCCAACTACTCCGAAAAAATATCTATAATTTAAAAATCAAAAGTATATCCAGCCATCAAACATTCACGTGACTGTGGGGTCCGCTTAAGGTAACAAATGTCGTGGATATTCAGAATAATATTCTGCCCTAGTGCTTCCTATCCCAGATGCGGATTCCGCAATATCCTAATTCCATTTTATTACCTTTTTTTTTGGGTACATGGGATGATAAAAAACAGAACAAAACTAGACATAATGCCTAGCAAAAGCCACACCGGTTATATCAGCTAACAAAAAATTAGCCAGCTGGGAAGGAGGAGCATCAAACTCCACAAACTTTTTCATTTATTGGGCACCAAGATTGGCCAAGGCGTTAACACATTACTTTTCTTCTCTAAGGGTGTGAATAATTGGGATCTGCATCATATCCATTAACCTCCTGCAATGAATAATCAAAGCTCTGTTCGGGTGGGTGGCCTCTGAGTTCATAGAGAGGAGCTTTGCAGCATCGAGAGAATTTGTTTCAACAATAATCCGAGTAATGTTTCTCTTTTGAACCAGTTTCAGACCCCTCTGAATAGTCTCCAGTTCCGCTTGAAGACTCGTGGAGTCTTCTATCCTCTCATAGAAGCCTGCTATACATTTGCCTTTCATACCTTTTGATTCCTCCTATCCCAGCTGGGCTTGGGTTCCCTTTTGAGCATCCATCCATGTTAAGCTTTGTTTCGATTTGTGTGAGGGAAAGATCAAGCAATAAAGGGAGGAGAAGTAATGGTAAAGATAACAGTAGTATGAGGCATCGCTGATCATATTTCTTGTGGCTCTAAGATTATTTGTGAGAAGTTTGTCATGTTGGACAATCCATAGAAATTATTTCAATTTTTGTGGTAGATTTAATTTTTAAATCCAATCCCATTGTAATGCAGAACCACTACTAGAATTGGATTTAGAAATTAGATCATAAACTGCATTCGTAGAAAATTTACCATTGTGTGAAAGCCCCCAACAAATAGTATCCTAAAAGTCAACAGATAAAGGATAGGGAAAATGTAAAATATCAAACAAAGTGGAGTGCGGAAGGAGAGTACCTGTCTCTTGAAGATTTTAGTTACCTTTATCATCAATGTAATCTGCTACCTTTTTGTTAAGGTTCAAACAATCTGGAAGATTAACCTGCTGCACTAGAGGGCACTCACCCCATCACCAGTCAATCCAAAAATTTATATGAGTTCCATCTCGTATTAACCATTTTGAACCTAGGTAATAAATTTTATTACCATATGGATTGGTTTGTCATCCTAATTTACTTCTTTTTTTATGTATACATAGTTATATGGAGTTCAAATTTGTATTGATTACTTATTTGAGCTTAGATACTGACCACTATAATTTGAGCGAGATTAAAACTTGTCCCATGAGGAACAAATATGGTTAACTCTTATGAAGTATAGGAAATGGATGAACCTCAAATGTCTAAATCATATGGAATGATTTGAAAAAAAAATGGAAAAATTGAATATTAATGTTGTTTTTGTATGATAACACTACCTTTATATTATGTCATAATAATTTACCATTAGGAAAAATTCATGAGTCTAAGATACTAATTGTAGCAAATTATTTATATTGCATTATACGTGATCCATTTTCTATTTCTTATAGCTCGATTCAATTCAAAAAAGTGTTACAATATTATTTAGATATTATTTTTTATTAAAAAATCATAAAAAGAGATATATAATCAAATAGTTGGTCTTGAATTTTTAATGGGCAAAAAAACTTGGAGAAGAATGAGAAAAAAGAGGCAGAGGATAGACCTGCACCCGCAACCAAACAATGTGTACCTTCTTTCCACACCACTTCTAACCATAGTTAGGTTAAAAAGGGCAAAAAGCGCACTGCGCACTCCGAGTAACCCTAGTTCAATGCGGCACCCTCCGGCTATATAACGAGGCGGTTGGAGGCCATTGTTTCTTCATCTCCCTATATTTCTCTTTGAGTAGGCTCTCTCTATCTCTCTCAATGGCGTCTGCAGATGTGGAGTACAGATGTTTCGTCGGTGGGTTGGCCTGGGCCACCACCGATCAGTCCCTCGAACAAGCCTTTGCTCAGTTCGGCGACATCATCGATTCGAAGGTCCGTTTGTCGCAGAGATCGGATCCGCCCTGATTCGGCTTTGTTGACACCTGATCTGATCTGATCTTACTGTTACTCTGGTTTTCTTGATTCTGATCTGTTACTGTCTCTGTTACTCTATATGTTACTGTTTTTGATTCCCTGGAATGGTACGTTCCATCTTCCTCTTTTACCAGAGACGAAGATCGATCGCTTTTCAGCTTTTGATACTATCTATATTTATGGATCTGGTTAGATCTGATGGTTTTTTGTTGATGTTGTTGTTTGATGTGTAGATCATCAATGATCGTGAGACTGGAAGGTCAAGAGGCTTTGGGTTTGTGACTTTCAAGGATGAGCAGTCGATGAGGGACGCGATCGAGGGTATGAACGGCCAGGATCTTGACGGCCGTAACATCACTGTCAACGAGGCTCAGTCCCGTGGGAGCGGTGGAGGTGGTGGTGGTGGTTTCCGTAGTGGTGGCCGCCGTGATGGTGGTGGATATGGTGGCGGCGGTGGCGGTCGTCGGGATGGTGGTGGATATGGTAGCGGCGGCGGCGGCGGCTATGGTGGTGGTGGTTATGGCGGTGGCCGTCGTGAGAGTGGTGGATATGGTGGCGGTGACCGTGGGTATGGTGATGGTGGGTCCCGCTACTCCAGCAGGAGTGGTGGGGGTTCCGATGGTAGCTGGAGGAGCTAGGTTTTAGGATTTGGCGGTAATCTGTTATGGGTTTGGTAATATCAATTGTTTTCTGCATGAGGGGGTGTGTTTGGGGGTTTGGGTTATAGATCTTTAATGCAATGTGGTTCTTTCTATGATTTGGTGTGTGACTCTCTTTTTTGACCGCTTGTTCGCTCTCTATACTGTTGTTCTCTAAGAATTACAAATATATGAGGAATGAAGTGAATGGAGGTTCAGGGTTTATTATTGTTCTTGTGAATTGTTCTCACTCCCTTCGCTAAATTATTTTTATGCATTTTTCATACTCTAAATCGTGGGTTGTGTTGTTTATTTCGAAGGGGTTTTTGAGAGTTGGTGTGGTTTGTGGCCCAAGGAATGATGGCACACATCAATGTTTGGCTTTATAATTTACCATGTGAGAGTTAACATTTTTATTCGAAAGTCCATGCAATCGTGAGATCACGAGCTCGCGGTACCAGTAAAAAAATCAGTTGTGGAAATGAAAAAAAAGAACAAATATTGAAGGGGGAGAGTGATTGAGATTTTATGTCTTCATCCTTTATAAAATTATAAAGGGTTGATGTCATAATTGTCTCTTAAATTTTGCATCTGATTTTATAGGTATATAATAATTACTATCATTAAATATGTGGTATTGACACTCATTAGTGACATAATAACAACGTTTTGATAATCGGGTAGTTTTTAAGTTTGTGTGTAACATGCGCTTTTTTTTTTTTGGTTCATTTTCACCCTTAAATCAAAACAAAACAGAAGACGATTTGACACTTTAGAAGTTGGTCTACAGTGAAAATAAGATATAATAATTTAATTGAGATGAAAATGATAATTGATAGATTAAATTAAGATAATTAAAAGTTAGTGTGATCAAATGTAAAGTTAAAAAGACTAATTATGATATTTATCCTAAATAAAATAAACAAAACGAGTGTTTGTTACACCAATCATGCTAAAAATAGTACTTTAATACACCTTTCTAAGTTCTTTTTTTATACAATTTATTGGGACTAAGTTATAATTGTTAAAATTTTTGCAATTCATCTTTACAATATTAAGGATAAGGATAATTTGAACCTTATAAATTATAACATGATCTAAAATGTTTAAATTTTTTTTTAATACTGATCTTAATTTTTTCTAATATAACTAGACTCCATAAACTAGTATCTTTAACCCCAAGTAAAAATCCTGTGTGATGCCCCCCCACCAGCTAGCTAGTTCTTTGTATCCTACGTGGTCTCCCCCCTTCCCTGGACCAGTGAGCACTGGCGTTAAAGAAATCTATGCAAGTTGCCTTACATTTGTAGGGAGATGCCACCAGTGCCATCTTGTGGTGTTATTATGGACATAGGTTGGTGAGCCAAAACTGCTTTCTTCTCTGTCCATTCTGTTCATTAAGCAACCAATAAATCTGTAATGGATTAGCCCATGATCTTCACAACTGGGCTTCGACTTGTAAATCAGTCCAGCCCATTGCCCAGGGATTTCTGCATGTTGGCAAATATGCTCTGCCCCCATATCTATCTCTTCTTAATTCATCGTATCTAGCAAAAAATAAAGCAAACAAAGGGGTCAGGAAAGCTTAATGATGCAATTCCAGCCTATGACTAATGTTTTTTTTCATAAAGACATGTCTTAAAACTGAAAAATGAGTGAAGAAAAGACAATTTTCATATTTCATGAATCTTTACCCAAGACAATTTATAACCGACAACATCCACCAATAGTAAGGGTGCTTGCACACGGTATCCGTATGTGTAATTACAAAAGAGCGAGATATGGTGAGACATAGATAGATATATGCATGCAAAAAGATCAACAAAAATGGAAAATTGTGGATGATAATGAGTAGTTAAGGGCTAAAATAGATATTTCACAATAAACACCAAACCCCCTCTTCTCCTTTAATTTAATTAATAGTGTGCACGCGCGTGTGTGTACATCTATATGTCATCAAAGGCAAGCCAATTAACCAAAAAAAAATTCCTGCATGAAATGGACTGATCGGATGTGTGATTGAATCTACAAACAGATAAAAGATGTCACCAACAAGATGGAACTCTGAAGGATATTTGCTGGTTGTAACAATCTTCTAAATAGTCTAGCAATCTTCATTCCTTAGTTACTGTCAAGTACCAGCAAAGATTAGTTTTCTAAGAAGATTGAAAAAACTTGCCAAACATAATTTGTAACAAACAGTGTGAACATACAATGTTTGAAACAATTTTCTAATTTTGTTTCAGATGATAGATTTTCGGGAAGCATCCTATTTCCAACACTATTTACACTTGTATGTTGTGCCTATTAGAAATGAGACCATGATCAGAACTTCTTGCTTAAAAGTAAATCATAATCAAAGCAACCAGACGAGAGTTCAAATTTGAAAATCACCACAGAAAGGTTACCTACCTTAACCTGTATCATGTGTCCAAAATATTGTGTCAATTCTGGGCTTCAATATCTAAGTCATCAACAGCAAATTTCTTCAAATATTTTCGAGTTCATAGCAAGGGGCATCTGTCAAAGAGGTAAGATATGAAAAGTACGAGCAAGCCAGGAACCTTATTTCTAGTGAAAGTAAATTCTCTAACCGGTTCTATTTTTGTTCCAGACAAATATCTTCGATCTCCCTGTCCCTGGAGTCAGAATGGTTGCTAGTACCAAAATCTGTAAACCCTGCAGCATTACAATACCAATACTTCTGTTAGATTTGATTAGTGCTTTGTAAATGCACACAGGTCGGCCTCTCGGGCCACTTAAGGACACCACAATATCTCAACACCACCATCAAAACACAGACACAAAATTTTGACACAATATAATAAAATACTGTCACTTGATGAATAAACAAAAATTCATTTCCTGCGAGTAAAAGCAAAATTTACCATGGCTGAAAAGGGAAAATCGGTTAATAAGATTAAATCACAGAAAAATGCACTAGACAGAATACAATAGACTTACTTGTATGGTATTTTCATGCAAAGTCTGTAGTTCATAATCATGCACCAACAATTGACCATCAACTTTTGTCAATATTGCTAGTGCAACCGAAAGTAAAAGCCTATAAAATGAGAGTACGTACAGGAGCAGCAATTTTGACTAATACCGGAGGGGCCTATCTCCAATAGACTGCATACTACTAATATATAGGATAAATATCATAATTAATCTCTAAACTCTGCTTCCGATTTTAATTTGGTTCCTGAACTTTCAATTGTTCTAATTTAGTCCCTCAACTATAAATTTCGTCTTAATTAAATCCCTCAACTATAAATTTCGTCTTAATTAAGTCCTTCTATCTACGTCCATTTTCACCGTTAGATCAACGGATACTAGTCTAATCTAATCCATTTCGAGTGTTAAATTATATGTTTTCATTTTGATCTAGTGGTGGAAAATAGACATAATAGATGGAAGGACTTAATTAAGACGAAATTAATAGTTGAGAGACCAAACTGGGACAATTGAAAGTTCAGGAATCAAATTAAAATTGGAGACAAAGTTTAGGGACCAACTATGATATTTACCCCAATGTGTATATATACACAGAAATCGAAAATCGCTCTTTACACCTTAGCATAATGTTTGGTTGATTCCAGTTGCAAGGTAACCCTACTCGGTAATCTGTCATCATAGTTAAAAAAAAATGGAAATCTGTCATGGTTCAAAAAAAAAAAATTGTAATCTGCTATCAATAATCATAAAAAAAATTACTAGTGTTCCAGTGGAACACAACACAGCACGTTTTAGAGAGTGACAAATACTAGAACAGCATAAGGTTATGAGAATTCATGCCCCCACAATATCTTGGTGTCATTTCACTGAATCTTATAACATCAGTATCGGACTAGGATGTATGTGTGAGGTATCATAGAAAAAGTGTGGTCCAAAAACCCCAGTATGATCTTTCAACAACTTGATCGCAATTTCATTGGGACGTTGAAAGGGAAGAAATGTTGTGTGGTGATAAAACGGTTCACTCAGTTATTATCCTTGATATCTGTCTTTGCTTTGTTGGCATGGCTTATTTCCAATTGAGCACATATCTTATCCTGCCGACAGAAGCCACACACACGTTATCATCTTTGAAGGCCATTCTACATGGTATTAATCTGCCCATTACATTTATGTATGATCTAGATCCAAACATGCACAAAAATTACTTATCTCATTCACCAGAAGAGGACATGTCCCATGCATATTTCCCACCAAGTACACTTAAAAGAGTTCTTTCCTGTTTTTCTACAGCTAAATTCAGCAATTAAGTTTTGCATGCCAATTAAGGGACAACATTAGCCAGAAGTCTGGTGTCTTTTTCTTCCCAAAAAAGTTGTAGATTCAAGGGTAAGTGGTCTTTAACAGATGAAGGGCTACTTACCAGGAGGAGGGTTTTCGGGGGTGAGGCTGGTGGAACCATATTAAATGTATTAGTCTAGATGCATTGATTAAGTAATTATTCATTGCAACTCCGCTTTATAACTACCTAATCATCCATAAGCATTGCTATGCCCATGGAATATAGAGAGTCCAAGATTACTTCTACAACTTGGAAGACGGACCACTAGCATAAGAGCCCTCAAAGCCAATGAGAAAGAAGGATCCACATATGTTACTTTCTGCACTAGATGGGCTGGATGATAAGGTTTCAAAATATCAGGAGGGGAAGGTGCAACCAGATTCTCAAGGCTTCACTTTTTGTTGTACGATTCCTAGAAAGTTGCACAAGTAATTATCAACTAATGATCACTGCAGCCCCATCACCATGTGGTTGAGATCCTACGAATAGGACTAATGCAACTTGATCCTGGGGCCACATTCACTGTCAGTTTTCCCAAATTCGCTATAACTCAGCTAACAAGAATAGTTTGTGTCCAAAAAAAAAAAAAAAAAAAAAAAAATCTAACAAGAATAGTAAAAACTAGCATCCAATGAGGAGTCATCTAACTACACTTCGAGCCCATTGAGAAAGCTTCAATTATCAAAGCCTATCTTTTTCTTGATAAGAAACAACTTCTCATTAATAAGAGGAAAATATTACAAAGCGTGAACAAGAATTCCACCAATATAAAAACAAAACAGGAAATTAACAGGCGATACAAGCTAAGACCATTAACAATAATCCTCTAACTACATGCCATGATCCAATCTATAAGGGAAAAAAATGGCACATCATTAAATTCGTTAGATACCACCGCCCCAAGGGAGGCCAAGAACATTACTTTGTCCCATAAAAAGTCGGCGTATTCTTCTATTCCTTTCCATCATACCGCCCAAATAATTGCTGATAGTAAAGATAAATAACAATTGAATATTACAACAGATAAGCATGCAGACAACAAAAACACCACAATGGCTTTAATTTTTTTAAATATAGAATAGAAGTTAAGATTCACATATTGCTTTTTCATCTATTGCTGCTAGCGAGTTGGGATATATGCAACATAGGATTCCCCTTTACCCTCTGATTAACAAGAATTCAAGATTTTGAAAAGTTGCATCATTCAAGATATTTTTAAGAAAGAAGCACCATGCATTTCCCTATTACTAAAGGCTCCTCTACGTGCCACGATCCTCCTTTAAATGCATCGTTTTCATAGTTGGTCCGTGGATTCTAAAAGTGAATGGACTCAATGAAGTCTATTTGCAAGATTTTAGCCGACCTAGGCTAATAGATTGGGGCTACAATAATCCACTTGCTGCCTAAAGCTACATGGTATTGCACAGCCATCTCTGAACTCTGATACTCTTAGATTTGAATAATATTCCAAGCAGATATTTGTGTTTTGCCAATAAAATGTGTCCTTTCCCCCAATAAGATACTCCATAAACTGAGCATTTTTAATGAAATGAATATGGTTCTGCAAACAATAGTCCATGATTTAGATTAATCACACATTCTATGTTTTAGTTAGCCCCCACTGGGGCCAATCAAGAGTATATACATAATCAGAATCATTAGACCATCAAACAGGCAGCTACAACTTAACTCTGCAATGCAACTAGCCAAGATAACTAACGGACGACGGGAGCGGTGAGGGGAAAAGGCTTTAGCAATCCTCATGTTTCTAATATATGGTAGACTCTATTTTCCGTTGGCCTAGACAATCATCTATTACAATGCATTGTGGTGCTACAAATAGTATCTTCATGTGTATTTTAAAAAAGAATGTTTTTGCACGAAAACACTGTTGGATGTCTTTGATCAATTTTCACACATTCCTAGGTTAAAACGACCAACGTAGCCTTGCCTTGACAATGGAGCTTACTTTTGCTGAATAAGTTATAAGTTTTTCGGAAATGGTGTTTAATCCTTGGAGAATTTCTTTAAGAGAACTCGGCAATTCTGGACAGGGATTATTTTGAGTCCAAATGACCAAAATGCCCCCGATTTGACCAAAAAATTGGCTTGGGAGGGGGTCGAAAGTTTGAAATCCAAGATGACTTTTCGTTTTACCATAGAAATAACCACAAGTAACAAACATACATATGGTTTTTATCCTAGAATAGTTCATAAATCAAAGACCAGTGAGGCCAAGCTACAGGCCATGTTTGTGGCTCCAGAACACCATCCTGAAACAACAGCAAGCAACAAAGCCAGCAATTCGCTTACAGATTCTTCCTGCCATACATGTTGCCATCGTATTTTCGTTCTTCAAATGTGTAGTAGATTATTCAACATCTACTATGTCATAGTTATTGCCCATTAATCACATTTACTTGCAACTCATATGAAAAACCATGGTCTTTGTCACATTACTAATATGATTTTCCTTGCCTGTTGTTCCTGGACTTCCACATTACTACATACTGAGTATCGAATGTGAAATTATTTTTTCGACATTGATGTTGAGTTTCCTTGATTGTCTTCTTTGATTGATGGGAGAGTCGGAGACAATCAACAAACCTTGAAAATGAGATATATATCAAACCCAAATTAGGTGTTAAGACTTAAGCAGCCAAGAAACTGGTGTTTCATATATTGTTTCAAGGCCTGTCACAGGGATTCCATTGAAATTCCACGTTGGAAGATTTTATACAGATTTGAAAAGAACTTCAATGTCCGTTCAATTAAGAATGGTAAACAATGTCTGATATTAACACATTACAACATATGACACAAAATTTTTGTGCCCAATAACCAAAACACCAACCAGAGAGAACTAAGTTCGCCTGCTAGCACTGATGTTGCTATAAAACACAGGTTTTAAGATAGGGTTCCCAATCGAAAGTAGGTGACATGGGTTGACCTTTTCTTGGGGTAAAACGCAAAATAGTCATTCAAGGGACTCAGCTGGCCAGCTAAAAAGGTTGGATGTTGTTCAGGACGAAGTACACAAACAAGATCACTATATTTTTGCCACTGAACTCTTAAACAAGTAAAGCCTGGGTTGCGGCACCCTCATGAAAGGTTTCATATGGGGCATTATCTCTAGAATATGGGTGTTCAAAATTCTACCCGATAATTCGGCTTCCGCATTTTGTCGGCCGGCTAATGGAAGGAGGTTTTTTTAGTATTTTGCAAATATCATGTATGAATGCGGCATACTCATATAATTTTTGTATTTCTACCTAACCTGCATGTATATTTAACTTTTTTTAAAAATAATATGTTATAAAATGACGTTATTTTGTTTGTCATATATCGTCACTTACAAAGCATATTACTTGTGATTGTGTTTTATTTATGGTGTTTTAAACTAATAGAAAACATATTAATTAGATTTATTACGTTAGTTTACATATTTTTATATCATATTTTAATAGTCTAGTTGTAAAAGTAGCCCAAAAATTTGGTAATTGAGTTGTTTAAATAATCCAAAAATTAATAACTAAAAATTTAAAAATTTGTGAGGCATTCGCATTTGTACCCGACCTTCCAAGCCAATTTTTTGGACGGAATTCGGCTCGGAACATTACCCTCAATTGGGTAGGGTCGGCCAAAGAAATACTCTTCCGCAATTCATCGGCTCGGAACATGGAATCCAAAAATTCCTACTCGTTGGCTCGAATGAACGATCCTACACTTGAACAAAAGGGAAGGACGGTCTGAATGAGATCCTCACAGATGAGAGATCTCACTCAGAACAAATTTTTAGTTAGCATGCTTATCTTGTAAAGCTGTCACCCACTTGTATAAACTAAAATCCATACTTAGGCCATCCCAAAAACCAAACCACGTGAATAAGTTTTGGTAATATGAGTCCACAGGCTAAGGAAGGAATATCTAAGCTTAAGGAAGAGTATTCTAGTTTATGCATGACTTCGAATGTAATTAGGAGTTCAATTTATTTTTCTAGTAAACAAAACATATGCTTATAGATGGAATTATCCTATCGGATGGAACGCTGAGGAAAAAGGACTTTTGCAAGTGTAAGGTAGATAAAGATTTAAAAGTTCTTGGAGATACTGATTCTCCAACCTTTATTCTATGTCCAACTTCAGTTTGTGGTTCTTAAGGGGGCAAGCAAATCATTAAAATTCTTCAAGGTTTGCAAGGTCGACAAGCCAGTTGGCATGACCCCACCTCAACCCAACCCATGGAGCTTATAAAGCACAACCATTGCCACCTCTTTGCACATATCAGCTCTTGACTTGAGTCTCCTCTGTTGACTCTCTTCATTCTTCTCAGTATCCTTTGCCTTTCAGCTATTCCACGCCATCTCCTTACCTTTTCACCTTGAATTCATCAATTCCTCATTATTTTACTTGACTGAACTTGCATAACATTTCCCACCCAGATAAATGGCCTCTAGCTCAATGTCCTCTCATGACTCTGGCTCTTGGACTGCTAAGCAGAACAAGGCCTTTGAAAAGGCCCTGGCTGTGTATGACAAGGATACCCCTGACCGTTGGTACAATGTCGCCAAGGCCGTTGGTGGAAAAACTGCAGAGGAAGTGAAGAGGCATTATGAACGCCTCGTGGAGGATGTCAAGCATATCGAGAGTGGCCAAGTTCCCTATCCCAACTACAGGACTACAGGAGGGAGTGGCCATGGAAAAAATAAGTGACGAGGAGCAGAGGTAATGTGAATTGCACATCAAGTGGAACGTTAACATAGTGAGCCCAAGTAGACATACTATTTCCGTCTATATAATTTTGTGGACTTAATTTTTGTCACATAACATGCTGTCTTTTGGCCTGAAATTTGTGACTATGTACTCCAGCCAACGTTCTTACTATCTTAGCCATCAAATAACACTAAGCACATGTAGGCAATAGGAATAATGAACCACAAGTCCACAACTACTGATGGCTGAGGCTAAAAGAAGGGATAGATCCAGTTTTCCATGTTCATACTCCCACGAGGAATGCTGGAACTGACCCAACATAACAAAGGCATATTAAAAAGATTCGGGGGTCATATGATTTCTGTTTCATTTGCAAAACAGAAACAGCAGAAAAACACATTTTAATGGCTCCTCTACTAAAAGCACCTTTTCACGTGACATTGACAAATTTCTTGTTATTGTTATTTTCTTTGTGAAATTTACTTCTGCATCCACTCCCACTCCCATTATATTATCATAAATAAATAAGCCAGGAGTGTCATATTATCGTATAATAATATCACTTAGATTACAGGTAAAATATGAACTAGTCTCAATTGTCTTCAGCATCCAATAATTATATTATCAACTAATCAGTTTTTTCATATGCAGGATTGAAGCATGAAATCAAAGCAGCACAATAAATATGCATGGTCATCTTTTCCTATGGGATTAGATGCTATAGTAATTAAAGAGTCAGTTTCTTTCGGTTTTGTTTCACAGCTTTGTTGTCTACATCTAGTTTCCACTGTGTGACTGATATGTTTCAAGGATAGAGCCTTGCTCTTTACAAACCTTGTATGTTCTCTGTAATGAATTGTCCTTAGTGAAATGTGTATTCTGTGTGTTTCCGTCCAAGAGATTTGCAATTTTTTAACAGTATAACACAAAATGTAATAAAAGCATAGGTTTCAACGACATCTGGCCTGAAGAATCAATACCTAAACCCAAAACCTTAGGAGAAAATCTGAACTAGTGAGTATGAATGACAGACAGAGTGTGTTTACAGACAGTGGGAGAAGGCAATGAGTGGAGAGGCGGAAACTTACTTCTTGGAAAAATTGGACTACATGAATGGGACGTCTTGCCTACTTACGTGCAGTAAAAACATATATATATTTATGTAATCTTCCTAACCAGGCATGTTCTAGAATTCATGCATACATCGGAAACAAATTTTACATTACACATGCTTTGCATCCCTTTGAACGCACAACTTACAATTGAACTCTACAAAATAATCCAAAACTTTGAACAAAAATTAGCACAAAACTAGAAGTTTTACTTAAAGTTGGACCTTCTTGTGTATTATTTTGTCACACGCTTGAGCCTCAGATGTTGCCAGGTTTTATATTATATTGTATAGCCTCTTCTTTTTATCTGAGTTTTTAAATGAAGCTTTAAAATATTCTGAATTTACAGTCAAATCAAAAGGTACCATTACAAAAAGGACCATTTGATTGCATATAGTAGTTCCTTTAGATATTGTTCAACAAAATTACAAAAAAAATAAGGAAAACAACATTTACACCTCTTGTGGATTGTTCCATCTTCAAGGGCACTCCCTACATTATCTTAAACTTTACTACACCCCCTTCTAGTTCATATATCCGATTCATTCACACCACATAACATGATTAGCGATCATTACAAATAAAAAATTTATTACCATAAACCTAATTTTTTTTAAAAAATCCCAAAAATTACCCTAATCATCATCTTACACATACAATTAATATATTTATATTTAGGAAAAATTATCTACACCCACTGTAGATTGCATTATCTTCAAAGACACCTCTTGCAATATCTTAAGCATCATTAACACCCCTTGTAATATTTGTTTATCTGTAGATGCACCAAAATCACCTATTTTACATATAAAGATATGATATCGAGGATGTCAATAAAGTTTCAAAAATTACTAGGGGTAACCACAAAGATTAGGTAAGTTACAAAGAGCGTGGATGATATTTTTCCAAAAAAAATTGTTCAACTATACCTATTCAAAAATGATATGATGTTTTAGATCCTCAACCTCTATGCTTTATCAACCACAAAGTCACATCTAACTGATGATAGGCATTTAGGCATAACATTTGTAATTGCAATATAACCAAAAGCAGCAACACTTGGAGATTTCATGACTAAGCCCATAATTTTCAAGGCAGAAAAAAAATTTATCAGCACAAATTGATGTTTTGATGCCTGCATGAAAACAATTGTACATAAATATAAATGTGTTTTTCACGTCTTTGATGCTTGGAACTGGGACTTAATGAGGAAAATAATGGCAGAAAACACGACCAACTTACAACTTCAAATGGGTCTGCCAATTGTTTCAAATAATTTTCCATTCATTCAACTGTGCGTCAAGATATCTTAGGGAAACATTAAGATTGCTTTGTTGGACAAGGATAAAGCACAAAACTAATGCATGCTAGTGTAGTTAGCATAGTAGGTAGTGCTGACATTTTTAACACGCTTCGCCAACCAGACACAAAATTGATACAAAGTTGTGGACATGAGTTTAACATTTACGTGTTCTGGTCCTAATCAGACTGACCCGCTTAATAAATGTTCAACACGAACCTAATTTTGTATGATTATAAATGAGTAGTGTATGGATCGAACCGATTTTAACACAACATGAACACAAACCTAATATGACACAACCTTTACCTGCTTTACTAGTGGGTATGGTTCATTCAAAAACCTGTTATACTCTAATTGGTGCCATTATCTTGGACACTCAATCCGAATTCATATATTTTGTTGCTCATTTATCATGTAAAACCTAGTTGGATCCTATGTCACCTTATGCACAATTGAATAGGATTTTTTGCAATTCTGAATTATGTCTCCTTATGATCTACTACGGCTTTTTGAGCCTAGTTAGAGTCTGTCCATTTAGCTCTTGCCTTGTTACCAAACAAAGCCACTTTTGGCTTTGACCCAAACGAAGTTACTGACTTCCAAGGATCCAAATGTCGTGTCGATACGTTCAAAACGTTTCGAAATTTCAACACTCCGAAACGAAACAGTAGTTGAATCACAAAATTTCAGTGTTTCGGTTGAAACGGTACTGTTTCGGACCGTTTCAATTGAAACAGTACCGTTTCGACGAAACAGTGATATATTCGGTTCACTATAAATAATTACATTTAATACCTATTATAATTATATTTAATACCCACTGTAATTATATTTAATACCCCACTATAATTACATTTAATTCCCACTGCTCTTCTGCCTTTTATAATTTTTTTGTTATAAGAATAAATAATTACACTTAAAACCCTACTGTAATTATATTTAATACCCCACTGTTGTGCAATTATTTTGCTTTTTTTTTTTGTTATAAGTATTAATAATTATATTTAATACTCTAATGTAATTATATTTAATACCCACTGTAATTATATTTAATGCCCACTGTAATTACATTTAATTTTTAAGTATACATAAGTACCATTAATTTAATTTGATATCCCTTCATTATTAGTATTATAATAAAATAGTATTATTATTTGGATAATATTGCCGTAATAATATAAGTTGGAGTAACTATTGTCATCATATTTATGTCACATATGGAGTTTCTCTAAGTACCTACTCAGAGCCTACATCGATGTATGAGCCTGCTCGACACTCTACAGGGGGATGAATGTAGCCATGTAAGTATGTACTCATTAGCAGTTCATGTGTATTATAAAAACTTAATATTATGTAAAAATGTGTTTATTTCATAAAAATTAAGTGTTTGAAACTAATTTAAGTGCTTTTCGCCTCATGTCAAGCCTTTTTTTCCTTCAAATTTAAATTTATTCTTGTATAAATGGATGTTAACCCAATAAATATGTTGAATTAATCAATTATTTAGCTTATCTTTATAAATTAATGGATTATATTTGTGTTTCTATGCGTTTTCATATTTTTTTTGCGTTTCCGAAACATTTTTGAAACATTTCCATTTTTTAGCTAACCGAAACAGTACTTCGAAACGAAATTTCGATCCTTGCTGACTTCACTCCCATAAACCATTTCATAAATGTTAAAAATATCATGGTTAGACACTTTTTTCCGTTGCATACCTCTCCACTAGGTATTACCCACCAATTTTATGAATAGCTTCACTTGAATGCATCCATCGCAATGGATTGTTTATACTCTTTGAGCGATCTTCTAGGACGCACCCAAGATCCTTGGAATACACACGCCAATATGGGTTTTGTTTAACTCCAAGCTACATCTCATTTTTCAATGTGTGAGGTTGAATAGAAGAATCAAGATAGATGGTCAATGGGGATCTAGGGTTGTTCTAAGCTCTCTAGATGTTTAGGAGGTTAAATTTCAGAGTCTTAGAGGCTTACAAGAGAGTTACCTTAACTTGGGAAGGCTTACTCTTTATAAAGGTTTAGAATTAGGTTTGTTTGGGTCAAAATAAACATAAATTTGCAAACCACCATTCAAGCCATCAGAGAGCGGTTGTCACTGGAATGAAAAATTGGTTTAAACCACATCAGAGAAACAAAGGCCGCTCAAGCCATCTAAGGACTGTTGGAGTCATCTGCAGACCGCTTGAGCGATATGAGAGTGGCCATAGGGCGGTATGTACTATCCAATATGTTAGTCTTTCCCAATTTTATCGTTAAGTGTTGAGAGGCCACCCTAGGAAAGAAAGCAAAAAGCGGTCCTTTTTGGTTTTTAAGCTAAAAACCCTGCAAAAACTTGGCCTATTGAGCACTCAAAAAATTGTTCAAATAGGGTCTAATACATGACTCATCGTATATTTTCAAAACACATTTAGGTTTAGAAAATCATTTCATGAAAAGCCTAAGAGTCATTCACGGATATTCAATGATCAAAATTTCATTTTGGTGCATAGTTTTCGGCGAGTTTGAAAATGTAAATATTTTGGTAATGTTTTGAAAATAGGATGAAAACAAAGAAAAAATTTAAAAATTTATTTTCGAAACATTGGTTGAAACAACCGAAACATAGGTCGAAACATATTGAAACAACTCTAAACACACCGAAACACCTCAAAACATAGGAATTTTATATTCAATCAATGATTCATTTCGATTTTCATGGAAATGGAAACGTTTCAGACGTTTTGAAATGAAAATTAATTCCTTGCGGATATTCCTAATTCTAATTTCATTATTCTAATTAACCTTAGTCTATAAAAAAACTAAGGGTCCTTAGGTTTATAGGTCATTACTTTTGTCCTAAGCTTGAAGGTGCATAGAAGATCTGTTGATTTGGCTTTTTAGCTAGAACTCCGTCCTTCCTCAACGCTTTCAGAACTTTATATTTGAACCATCTCAACCATAGAATTAGGTTGAGATTTACATCAAGACTTCATGAAATTAACCCATTACAATCAATTTCTTGACTCTTGCCTAAAAACAATTCAGTGCACAAAGTTTCTGCCAATGGAGGGTTTAGAGGAGTTCAAACATATGTAGCCTTACCCTATACGGAGAGGATGTTTCTGTGACTCGAACAACTCGCGCTCATGTCACAATGAAACAACTTTACGATTGTACCATAATATGACCTCATATTCTCATAACCCTGATGTAAAAGCATGCAACCAATCCATCACCATTTATGTGATGAAAAAAAAGCTTCATTTCATTCATGAGCCATGATCACGTGGGTTGTTTCCTTTTGCAACACACTCAGTCACACATTCAAGGTGTTGTACCAACCTACTAAATAATAGCAACTTGTCCTACTAGTAGAGAAATCCCTTTGATCAAAAATCTTATTCCAAACAATTAGTTTTCTTTTATCCACACTCAGAATTCTAAATGGTCAAAACAGGAAGTAAGAGTTCAAGACAACAAACTACAGAAGCCTAAAAATTCACACTTATAAATTGTAAATTTCAGCTGTCAACGAAACCACGTTGTTAGATATTATGACAAAAAAAAGGGTCAACATACATACTAGGAAGATGCAGTTGTTTGAAGGGGCAAAGAACTTTCAACTTGCTTCATTTCAAAACTCCTTTCAGCAACAATTTTCGACATTCCAAACATCTGAAAATATATCATGAACATTTCATCAATGATGTGCATAAAACAATAACATAGACAATGTGTAAAAACTATGGAGTATTACTATGAGTTTGGAAATTAAAGCCAACCTTCTAAATGGTCTTCTTAAAGCAAGTTTTGTGTTCATCCATGGAAGCATGAATAAATTCATCCATGTAGTCCCTCAAATCCTCCAAGAAAGTGGCATCCTTTGACTTCTTTTTCGACATGATGTCATGGTTGGAGTTGTGGCATTAGATGATGGTTGCTTTTCATTTAGACTTTTTCTCATTGCCATTCTAGTAAAACCTGATACAAAAATAATTACAAACTGCCCCCAAAAGGGGAAAAAATAGACTACTAAAATGACATTATCAAGTTTGCTTACCAGTTAATACACCAAATCACTCCCACTAACGCTGGTGTGCCAGTTCAAGTTAAACAGATTGCTTCAGAACAAATTATTAGCTTCGGGCTAATTACCTGCCACTGAAAGCCTATTGAGTTCACATAAAGAGGGATGTTGAGAAACCAACAATTGGAGAAATGTTGAAATAAACTTTTAAAGGCAAAATTATAGTTGAAAAAAATGCATTTGACCTCAATATTTGAACTCTCCAGCAAGGCAGCGCCAATCCATTGAAAGCTTTGTAATTCCCCAGATTCCGAAAACACCAACATAATAGAAAAAAATTCATGCTGGGGACATCTTCATTAGGAACAAGCAAAATAGTAGTTCCCACCACCATTTCATGATACTAAGATGAATGATGTGTTTGTCAACAAGGAATTCTTGCTATGAAATTGGAATTGGAGGAAAATCTAAATAAATTCAAGCTGACGGTATGTTTGGTCCCAACAATTCATAAGTTTCATGTTGAAAAACGCAGCCTAGTTGCAAACCCGTCAGAACATCTAAATTCTGGAATCCTAGAGACTACCTCTCATTAAAAAATCCATGATCATGAAGTTAGAGTATAGGACATAAATAAAAATCTTAATAAATATATGTTCAAGCACCACATCTCACTTAAGTCAATGACTCATTGCTGATGACAAGATAAGTTTGCATAAAATAAATAGAGGACAGGCTTATCACTCATTCACCATTAGTCTTGTGATTGCTAAAAAATACAAATTTGTTCCTTAACTCTCAATTCTCAAAAATACGAATTTGTTCCTGACAGTTTATCCGATGAATCACTTACTTCTCTTATTCCCTACGATATCATGTTTGATATGTTTTCAGATAACCCTTGAATTCCAAATATTCCAATGCCGGAAATTGGAATTATCACCATAATTCTTAATAGTTCTCATTGAGATGAGTGCAAGAACGTGAGTACTAAGCACTAAACACGACGAACGATAGCATATTATAAACACACATGCATAGAGTTATATGAATAAATAAAATTAGTGACGAAGATTCAGAAACGTAAAGCCGTAGTATTCATCAACTCCTCATGAGGAGCAATCAACATCGAAAATCTAGGGCAAATACAATCTTAAACTGAACTATGACCACGATTCATCATCTTTTGAAACCTACGATCGACGATTCATCAGAGATCAATACAATTTGAACTGAGAATCAGAAAAAATATAAGAGTTCAAACAATCAAATTACTTGATCATCATGAAAAGAGAAACAAAACAGAAGCAAATCGAATTAAGAGGTACTGATATTAGTCAGAACAAGATTGTGTGGAGTTACATGTGAGCGTACCTTGATGCGATGTGAGAGAGAGTGGGGATGAAAGTGAGAGAGACTGAGAGAGAACCACCGGTGGAGTGAGAGAATTAGGGGCCAGTGTTCTTGACTATATAAATACCCAGAGTAAGAGAGAGATTGATGTATCACGGTGAAGGCACCCATGGCTTGGAGCACAAGTTTCGGGTGATACCGACCCTTACTGTTGTGATTCTTGTGATCCGCGTATGACTTTTATGGTAAGCACTTTAAATGACTGTTTGAAAATATATCATTTGAAGTGTTTTATACAGAAAAATATGTAAACACTTTTGTAATTATTAATTTTTGAATCATTTTAACAATTTAATTAAATAATATATACCAATTTAACAACACAATAAATCAATAACACTAAAACCTAAAACAATTGCAATAAAACACAAAAAAATATAAACATTTTGTTCAAGTATATTTTTAGTAGAGCTACAATCAATTCTTAATAAAAATTCTTGATTTAATAAATCATCTTGAAATTTGTTAACACATTTAATAATGGATAATTTTTTTTTATAGTTGAATAATTTAGTTAAGTAGATCCTCATTTTCTTGAAGTAAATCTAACAAGTAATTCTTTAGTGGAATTAGAATCTCTTTGTTTAAGAATACCTCCAAATCCTTTATCTGAGGCATCAATTTCAACAATTTTAATCTATGTTGGATTTATCAAAAAAAAACATGGTAAATATTTAGCTTTAAGCTTTATTTTTTTTACTGTTTTTGTGTGATCATCTGTCCAAGAAGATGGATTTTTCTGAAGTCGAGAATATAAAATAGCAGTGTCCTTAGCAAGATTTTGATAAAAGTCAGTTAAGTAATTCAAACTTCTCAAAAATCTTTGTAATTGCATTTTTTTTTAATTTCATCCGAAAATTTGGATGCAAACTCAATACTAATCTGACCTTTAATTGGAAGAGTTTCATTTTAATAGCAGAGAGCACAAGGCCATTGGTTTTAACAATGTAAATGAATTTAATCAGATGTTTAAAATGATGATCAACAGAATCAGAAAAGATGAGTATATCGTCAATATAAACGATGCAAAATGCATAATAAGGATAAAAAATATCATTCATTATATTTTGAAACTTTGAGGAAGCATTTTTAAGTCCAAACGACAAAACATTCCACTCATAATATCCAAAAGGAACAGTGAAAGCAGTTTTATACCTGTCTGCCTCATCAATTTGGATCTGCCAATAACCTGACTTTATGTCAAACTTAGAGAAAATATTAGCATTGTGTAATCGAGATAATAAATCTTTTTTTATTAGGAATTGGATACCTTATCCATTGCAAAACCTTATTTAAAGGTTTATAATTTATAACTAGTCTAGGAACGCCTATTTCCTTTTCGGCTGCATTATTAACATAGAAGGCTGCACAGCTCCAAGGGGAATGATTTTTCCTAATTAAAGACTTTTCCAATAAAGAGTCGATTTCTTTTTTACATAACTCAAAATATTCTTTATTATTTGGGTTGGTCTAGTCTTAGTTGGAATGTCTTTTTCATTAAATTCCTTTTATATAGGGAAGAGTTACAACATGTTTCTTCTTATTCCAAAAAACAGTAGGAAGTGTATCACTAATTTCTCTAGTTATGTTATTTTCAATTTCTTTTACCTTTCTTTTAGTTTCCGGAAAGGTAAGCTTAGTTGCTAAGCTCAAGATTTTTATATTTTCTTTTAAAAAATTTAATTGATTTTCTTTATAAATCAGATTTTCTTTTATTTAATTCATCAATTTTATTCGAGGTGGAGTTATAAACTCAAATAATATCTGTTGACCATTTATGGTAGTCAAGATTCCTTTCGAATAAATTCTTTTTATAGGTTCAATTAAAGATAAAAATGGTGTTTCCAAAATTACCAATTGATTTAAATTATTAATGAGCATAAAAGTTGTAGGAATACAAATCCCCTGATTACATACAAAAGTATTAGAGAGTTTAAAATTTATATTTAATTTTGACTCATCAGCAACATTGACTGACTGAGTAATTTTTTCAAAATATTTAGTTAGAATTAATCTTGCCTTTATGTAGTTCATATTTGCTCCACTATCAATTATAGCAACAATTTTGATAGTAAATTCAGAATTTATAACCAAAATAATTTTAATATACCATTTTTGATAAGTTATTTTTCTTAAAGTATTTATTTTGTCATTTGGTGATGGTTTATCATCAAAAGTAGATAGTGATGGTAATGCTATATCATCTTGTATGTTGCTTTCTCTAGATGGAATTTTTTCAAAAGCTAGTAATTTAGATTTTAAGACTTTTATGTCTTCTTTGACTTCATTGATTTCTATCTTTATATTTTGAATCGTAGTAGGCCAAGCTTCTTTTATGTGGAGAGGGCTATCACTCATGTCCTTTTCATTTCTATTAAGGACTTCTTTTAATGAATATGGTTGAGAAATATTAGGTCTCTTTTCTTCTGGATTTATCTCTAAAAATTGTTCAATAGCTTTTCTTTTGGATTCTGGATCCTAAATTTTATCGATAATGTCTAAAATAAAATTTTGTGACTTAGTCAGAGTATTTATACTTAATCCATTCATAGCTAGAATAGCTTTATAATAATCATTTTTAGCTTTATAATGTGAAGAACAAGTTTTATCTTGTTTTAAAGATTCTGTTTCTGAAGAAGAATTACTAATTTCATTAATATTATAGTCTTCAGAAAAATTATCAGAATTATCTTCTGACTCACTTTCGGAGTTCAAAATAATTTTAAAGATTTTTTCTTTAAGGTCTTCATTATTAATTAATTTATTTATCTATTGTTTAGTTAAACATTTAGAGGCCATGTGACTCTCTTTTCCACACTTAAAACATTTAATATAAGGCTTCTTGTCCTTTTTTTGAGTCTTTTAATAGGTTTGTTAACTATCTCATAATTCTTTTTATAGAATTTTTGACCCTTTTTATAAGGTTTGGAATAAGTCTTTTTGTTACTAGAAGATTTATCGTTTGGTATATCAAGGTGAGCAAATTGATTACAAAATTCTCCAAGTTCTTTTATGCCAGTTAATCTTTGTCTCTTAAGTTGAGCTTTGAGATTTAAATCATTACAGAGAGCTAATTCTTTCGAAACACATTCAGAAACTAGTTCTCCGTAAGTATAATTCTCATAATGAATTTTAAATCCTCTATGTTTTTTCTTTAAGCGAATCCTTATTTTTTCAGCAAATAAACTGGGTAATCCTGAAATAAATTTTTCTTTCCAGAATTCATTATTAGCATCTGGTCTTAACAAAACTTTTGCTAAAAATACATCTTTATACCATCGAAAATGTGTTAAGATAGGACATCTTAAATTTATTAAAAGCTCTGTACTTTTATCAGATTTTTAAAAATTGGATCCAACAAAATGTTTTAATATAGTCTGAACTAAGGTATAAACAACATCTTCTTGAGTAATTATGGTTCCATTTTCTGCTGTTGTAACCTTAAATACATTTAAAATTTTATTTTGTTGAATTGGACTTAAATAGTTATTCCATCATCCTCTTAGCTGGCCTGTAAAGTCTGTGGTTATAAATTTAGTAGTAGCATTATCAGAATTTCTATTAGCTTTGCATATTGAAGCATACATTAAAATTTTATGTAAAACTTGATGAATGACAATATTCAGACATACCATCAATATTCCATTCATAAATGGAGGAAGCATCATATGCTTGTTGATCAATAATTTTTTTTTTTTCATATAAAATATCTTGAGGTATTGTCCTCTGATAATAACCCCTCATGGGAGGAGCTTGTGCATAAATTGATTCGAAAGGAATTTTGACTACCATAAATGGTCAACAGATATTATTTGAGTTTATAACTCCACTTCGAATAAAATTGATAAATCAAATAAAAGAAAATCTGATTTACAAAGAAAATCAATTAAATTTTCTAAAAGAAGATATAAAAATCTTGAGCTTAACAACTAAGCTTACCATTTCGGAAACTAAAAGAAAGGTAAAAGAAATTGAAAATAAGATAACTAGAGAAATTTGTGATACCCTTCTTACTGTTTTTTGGAATAGGAAGAAACACGTTGTAGCTCTTCCTTATATAAAGAAATTTAATGAAAAAGACATTCCAACTAAGGCTAGACCAACCCAAATGAATAAAAAATATTTGGAGCTATGTAAAAAAGAAATCGACTCTTTATTGGAAAAGTCTTTAATTAGGAAAAATCATTCCCCTTGGAGCCGTGCAGCCTTCTATGTTAATAATGCAGCCGAAAAGGAAATAGGCGTTCCTAGACTAGTTATAAATTATAAACCTTTAAATAAGGTTTTGCAATGGATAAGGTATCAAATTCCTAATAAAAAGGATTTATTATCTCGATTACATAAAGCTAAGATTTTCTCTAAGTTTGACTTAAAATCAAGTTATTGGCAGATCCAAATTGATGAGGCAGACAGGTATAAAATTGTTTTCACTGTTCCTTTTGGACATTATGAGTGGAATGTTATGCCGTTTGGACTTAAAAATGCTCCCTCTGAGTTTCAGAATATAATGAATGATATTTTTTTATCCTTATTATGCATTTTGCATCGTTTATATTGATGATATACTCATCTTTTCTGATTCTATTGATAATCATTTTAAACATCCGAATAAATTCATTTACATTGTTAAAACTAATAGCCATGTGCTCTCTGCTATTAAAATGAAACTCTTCTAATTAAAGGTCAGATTTTTAGGTCATTATATTGAACGAGGGAATATAGTCCCAATTGAAAGGAGTATTGAGTTTGCATCCAAATTTTCAGATGAAATTAAAAAAAAAAACGTAATTACAAAGATTTTTGGAAAGTTTGAATTATTTAACTGACTTTTATCAAAATCTTGCTAAAGACCCTACTATTTTATATTCTCGACTTCAAAAAAATCTATCTCCTTGGACAGATGATCACATAGAAACAATAAAAAAGATAAAGTTTAAAGCTAAATATTTACAATGTCTTTCTTTGATAAATCCAACATGGATTAAAATTGTTGAAATTGATGCCTCATATAAAGGATATAAAGGTATTCTTAAACAAAGATATCTTAATTCCACTAAAGAATTACTTGTTAGATTTACTTCAGGAAAATGAGGATCTACTCAACTAAATTATTCAATTATAAAAAAAGAAATTTTATCCATTGTTAAATGTGTTAGCAAATTTCAAGATGATTTATTAAACCAAAATTTTTTACTAAGAATTGATTGTAGCTCTGGTAAAAATATACTTGAACAAGATGTCAAGAATATTGCATCTAAACAAATTTTTGCAAGATGACAGGTTATCTTATCTGTTTTTGATTTTAAAATTGAATATGTTAAAAGAGAATTAAATTATCTTCCCGATTTTCTAACTCTGAAATTTTTGCAGGGTTCTCATGAATAGAAGCCAGAGTAGCACCCGTGGCAGAGGTCGCGGTAGAGGATGGCTTGGTGGTAGAGCCCAGGTCAATGCTTATTATCCCCTTTTAACTGAATCTAATATGCTTAAAGCTGTTAATAATCAACTTCTTAAAGAAGGCCTTTCACATAAAAGTGAATCTTCATCACATAAAAGTGATTCGTCTTCACATAAAAGTGACAATAAAGATAATGATGGGTATACTGTCGTCCGATCTAAAAAATTTATTAAAGAGGTTCTTATAGCTAAACCCAAGCTAAACTATACAAAATTATACACTCTGTCTGCTTATAGCAGTATAATGACTCTTAACTATGAATATGAAAATTGACTAATTGATCCATATTATATTGCTAGAAGGTTTATGACCTTGGATAATGCCTTTTTCTACTCTAGAAATAAAGACAGAGAATATTATGAAAATATTTTAATTGAAACTGACTCTGTTAAATTTCAGAGATTCTATAATTATAATAAGGACTATAAAGATCCTCAATATAGTAAAGCCCTCATATTAAGGGTAATTCCTACTAAAGAATGGGGTCTTAATCTCACTATCCCCAGAACACTAAGAAAAACTTCATATATGGAGTATAACTATTTTAATTATATTGATGCATGAAATAATGCTTTTTTATATGAAGCTATAAATTTAAAGCATACATGGTTCTTCCAATTCACTGAAACTTGTACGAAAATTCTGAACTGGTTTTATGATTGGTGGAAAATTCATGGTGCTATTGACAGGATATACCCTGATAAACTAAAGAAATTATTTGACTTGTATAAAGACAAAAGTCCGTTCTTAAAGGACAATGATATAGCAACTAAGCCAATTATAAATTTCTCGCTTGAATTTTTTTATTCCATGGATTTGGGCGTGGACTTTGGCTTGTGATTATAATCATAACGGACACCCTAGGTTAATCAGAGAATATCAAGTTAGTTTCTGGAATAATTATAATACTGACGATAAATGTCAGACTATTGAAGAATGTCTTAAAAACATAGATATAGAAGAAGATAAATCTTCAATTGATAAAGCTTCATCTTCTACATCTATGGTTCCCTCTACCAGTATAAATATTGGAACTAATTTAAATTCTGTAGAAGTTTTTAAAGAACTAATTAAAAAAGAGAATCCTCATTTAAACTCTTAGCAGCTTAAAGCAGCAGTTATGGAAGAATTTCGTCTTCAAATCATGTCTACCTTTGACATGAGCAAAATAGAGAAGATGGATCTTGTCAACACTCTTACAGTTGCCATAAAAGGCAAATGGAAAGATAAAGTTAAGGAAGAAAATAGGAAATCCCCCACTTTTATTAATTTTGATGACGACTTTATGGATTTTCAGGGATATACCCCTCTTAAAGGTGACAGTGAAATTAATGAAGACTTGCTAAATGTTGATGGAGATAAACCTCCATGATACCAAAGATAATGTGTTGTCCACTTTATTTTTCAGATACATATGATTTCTCAGATAAAGCCAACCCGGAAGAAATGACGTATGCTCTTACGTCACTATATATACTGTGAATAGTATACAGTATAAAGTGTACAGTAATTATGACGCATGCAATGACGTCATTGTAAATTATTAAAGTTAAGAACATGATAAAGTTGTGAATAGTATTTTTTATTTTGAAATCCGAATTTTATGTTCGGCTCTATAAATAAGGGTGCAAGCCCGACTTGTGGAGGACCGCCCCCAGATCACCTCCAGACCACTCTCCATACCTCACCCATTTCTCTACCAACTCCCTTGACCATCTCCTTCCTTCTTTCCCTCTTGCACCCTCGGTGAACCCTTTTCTTGTATAAACCCTCCTTCTTTCACTTCATAATCTACTACTGTAAGTAGACTCTATTCTATAAATACACTTTTGAATTAATAAAAGTTCTTTATTTTGTAGATACATCGATCCTCCCCTTTTCTGGTATCAGAGCCAAGTGTATGGTAGCTTAAGTTTATTCTGTTGATTTATATGCAGATCTATTACTAATTCTTATTGCTTATGTAATTGTGAATTAATTCTAATAGACTACTCTTACATTGATATTGTAAACATAATCTTGTGATAATGATGTTTCTCTGATAGCTTTTATTGTTTGTTGAATTCGTGTTCGCATGAAATTTTTCCTGTAGAGTTCTATGTCTGGTGGCGTGTGGGATGTTAGCCATTTTAGCCGTTTTTTGTGATTGATAGGCATTTTTATGGCATGTTTCTGGTCCCGGTATCGTTGACAGAATATGATTTTGGAAAAATTCACTAGAACAGCTTTAGCTCACGATAGATGTTAAGAAACTTATTATTTTCGGATTATTGTAGCAATTGTCACAGTAGCGGTACTGTAATAGAGTTAAAAGACGAATTACAGTAGTAACTTGAAGAAGGTAATAGTGAAACATATAATTCAACAGAAAAACCTTTGAGATACCACTATGACTTTAAACCTATTTAAATTTAAATTTAATCATAAAAACGACTATGTTAAAAATATAGAAAAGATAGAATTCTTTGATATTAAAAATAAATTGTAAAACTAGGATATACCCTAGTACCCCACTAAGAAGATCTATAATATTGACACATTTAATTTTAAATCGAGTTTTACTATTAAAACGATTGAAAGGACTGTTCCTTTTGATCATAATGAAGATATTTTACAACTGTCAACTGAGCCTTTAAGCTGCTCAGGATTTAAGTGGGGTTTTTCTTTTTTAATTAATTTTTTAAGAATTTCAATAGGATTTAAATTAGTTCTAGTATTTATACTAGTACAGGGAACCATTGATGTAGAAGATGAAGTTTTATCTGTTAAAGATTTATCTTCTCTTTTATCTATGTTTTTAAGACATTCCGCTATAATTTTATTTTTAAACTCAAGCGGATAATCTTTCTCAAATTGGATTAAATATTCCCTGATTTGTCTAGGGTCATTAATGTTAGAAGGATATATCCTTTCAAGAAAATTATTAAGCTCCATATATGGAGACAATGTCAAATATTTAGGTATAAAAAGAGATTTATTTTCAGACAGTTTTTTGTTATTGTCAATTTTATTTGACAAAGGGGTGACAACTTTAAGTTGTGACTGGTTATCATTCATATCACATTTATGTGATAATGTCTTTATAGAGAGTGGAGGATAATAAGCATTTTTATATGTATTAAAATAATGATAATTTTTATATGGATTAAAATAATATGCACTTCTATATGCATAAAAAGCATCTTTATAGTCATTAGAAAAATATGCATCTTTATATGCAAAAACTTGGGTTCGAACTGTTATACCACCAAGTTTATTTACCATGTTTTGACAAAATTCTTTTGGGACTGTAGTCTCCAGCCACTGTTTATAGTGTCAATCATAATGTCAGTCATTACTTTTAAGAATAAGATAGAACTTTAAACCTGCTTTTAAAAATTCTTTTTGACGTCTTGCAATTATTAATAAAAAGATAGATATATGATCAATTAATTGATCTTCCATAGCATTGCAATAGAGATATCAAAGTGTTGCAATTATTAGTACTCTATATGGAGGAAAAGCTATAAACATCTTCTCCTGCATAATCACAAAAACAGTCAAGAAGTTTTAGTGATTTGGTAATAAGATCTAGAGAGAATGAATCTGGGTTAAGACTCATTTCTGTAACATCTTGGTCTTGTCCTGCAAAATAAACATCACTTTTTAATATGTTAGAATAGGATGGAAAATTTAATTGATTTTCTTTTATTTGATTTATCAATTCTATTTGAGGTGGAGTTATAAACTCAAATAATATTTGCTGACCATTTATGGTAGTCAAAATACCTTTCGAATCAATTCTTTCTATAGGTTCAATTAAAGATAAAAATGGTGTTCTCAAAATCACCAATTGATTTAAATTATCAATGAGCATAAAAGTTATAGGAATACAAATTCCTTGATTACATACAAAAATATTAGAGAGTTTAAAATTTATATTTAATTTTGACCCATCAGAAACACTGACTAACTGATTAGTTTTATTCAAAATATTTAGTTGGAATTAATCCAACCTTTATGCAGTTCATATCAGTTCCACTATCAATTAGAACAATAGTTTCGATAGTAAATTCATAATTTATAACTAAAATAATTTTAACATACCATTTTTGATAAGTTGTTTTTCCTAAAGTATTTATTTTGTCATTTGGTGATGGCTTATCATCAAAGATAGATAGTGATGGTGATGCTATATCATCTTGTATGTTGCTTTCTCTAGATGAAATTTTTTCAAAAGTTAGTAATTTAGACTTTAAGACTTTTATGTCTTCTTTGACTTCATTGATTTCTATCTTTATATTTTGAATCGTAGTAGGCCAAGCTTATTTTATGTAGAGAGGGCTATCACTCATGTCTTTTTCATTTTTATTAAGGATTTCTTTTAATGAATATGGTTGAGACAAATTAGGTCTCTTTTTTCTTCTGGATTTATCTCTAAAAATTGTTTAATAGCTTTTCTTTTGGATTATGGATCCTGAATTATATATATATATATGCGAAATATATATATATATATAGCCATTAATATGAAAATTAATGATTATTTCGTATTTTTACTCGATTTAATCGAAAGACCAAAATTTTTTTCGCATTCCTACCCAATATTTTTAGCTAGCCGTTCAATAGAATCAGATAAGATAAAAAATTACTGCTAATCAAAAATTTGAACAACTTTTATCGTCAATGCCATCTTAAGACCATTGTTTTCATTGTCATCACCACCGCGACCCTTACAAAGCCAAGGTTTCGGGGCCCCTTAACTTTTTAGAATTATATTTTATATCTCTAAAATTGATCTTCTTAATATCAAAATTATATTTTAACCCCAAAACTATATTCTTTACTTTATATGACCCCTCAAGTTATTCTTAAATGGTGATCTTCATTTTGCTTTATCCCTCAACTATTTATTTAAACACATTGCACCATTAAATATTTCAAATAGTATCTTGAACTATAAAATTTCAAAAAAAATTAAAATTTAATAATTAGTGCAAAAAATTAGTAATTTGAATAGTTAATAGTGCAACAACTTCAAATTAATAATCGAAAAAATAAGATCTAATCAAGATAAGATATACACATATACTCTCTCATTTTGTTGGGGTCCCAGGGGTTTGTGTGGATAGATTTTGGAGAGGGTTTAGATTAATTTTTTCAAATTCTTTCAAACTCAAATCACTATTTACAAAGATGAAATTTCACAGTGAATTTGGTTCATACTCATGTTTAGTATGCAATACATACACATGCAGAATTCACGGATATATTATAATTATTAATAATTATTTGTCATATAAATAACTATTTTACCATCGATCAATCCAATTCATACTCATGTTAAAGGGTACAATTATTTTTTGCATCCTTAACCCCTAAACTCATCTTTCCAAACTCACCCCCTAAGTTTGACGAAACTCATGATCATGAATTTAATATTTAAGACAAGTTTGAAAATCGAAAATTAAATTTTCAATTCAAACATGAAATTTAAAGATCATTTAAACTATTTTCTCCAAACTCATTTTGTCAAGCTCCACATCAAGGGCGGAGGGAGGCATGGGGCAGGGTGGACAACTGCCCCCCCCCAAAAAAAAATTATTTTTTATTAGTTATATATATATATATATATATATATATATATATATATATTATTTGTACCCATCTAAAATCCAAGATAAAAATGTTTGGCCCAAAAGAATTTAAAAATTAAATCTATTTAAAACAAAAAAAATTTGAACCCACCACTATCTACCAAACCTAATTAAAAAATTAATTTTTTGACCTATCACAATCTACCCAAACCTATTAAAAAAACAAAATTTTTGGCCCACCATTAAAAAACAAAATTTTGGCCCACTTAACAGACATCAGTAACACCTATCTTATTAGTTATTTTTTTTTCTCTTTGTCTCACTCATTCCTAACTGCCCAACCAGAAGAAACAAAATAAAGCTCCTTCCTCGATTGTTTGGGTATTTTGTTTTTCCTTGCACAATTGATGAGTTTGGTAGAGAGCATGGTCGGAGCCAGCATATGCCCGAGGGGCACATGTCTATCCTCAATTTGTTTTCCTTAACATTACCGATATGTATTTCAAGTATTTCTTTAATATTTTTAATAATGCACATTCTATTTTTTTGGCACATCAATTAGTGTACACACTTATATCAAATAAATATGAATTTTTTTGATATATTTTGGACATGTTATGTATATAAAGACCAAAGTGATAAAATTATGATGCATATAAAGAATAATAAAGTTGTTATGCAACGGTTTCAAAGTGTAAAAATTTATCGGAGTCAATTTTAATTAGCCTATATTTTGTAAAAAAAATTTAGTGTCGTTTATATATACTAAGCTTACGAAATTTTGGTATATTGGATTTAATAAACTTTTAAGTATTAAATAGAATATAATTAAATATAAATTATTGTCCTATTTATATTAATTATAAAAAAAAAGATTTAATTTGTTGAAATATTTGTGGCAACTCTCGCATGACTTTTTGACTCCGCCTGCTCCACGTGCCTATCAACCAGCCCCCAGAGGGTTTGGCATGTGTTCTGGTGGTGGTCATGTTGGATGTCGGTAACTTGGACTAATTGGCACAACGTGTTAAGCATGGCTCCGACTAGCCTCCACCATGTGTCTTCTAGTTGGTGGTCCTCAAGGAATTCCCGGACAACTTCTACCTCTATTTTTCTTTTAATTATGGTCTAATTGTGATAATAAAAAATTATTTTCTAATATTGTATTTGTTTCACTATTTAGAACACAATACATATAAAATATAAAATTAAAATTTATTATTTTAATTTATTTTGTTTTTTAAGACTAATGATCACAAACAAACTTTAACTACAGGCCATCCTCAGGAAAAAATATTAGATATCACAATTATATCATGTTATTTTTATTTAATTTCTTATCGTGACATTATGTCAACATAATAATAAGATGGTGATCGGTTGGAAATCCCAAACGCCAAGAGTTCTGTATGAGAAGAAGACCCTCCCGCCTATTTGATACAATTATGCTGTTCTTAGGTGCTGTTTTCACCGCACGGTTTTTCCCAATGGGAAAAGAAGAATATTCCTGGCACGGAACCAGAATGTGAAAATGGGAGAGAAGATGAAAATTTAAGGACGCAATGTCTACCAACTGTTTGTTAAAATCTCGCAGCTGTTATTAAGGTGGACAGCTCAGGTCAATCAAAAACTTGATATATTCAGTTAGGGCACACACCCAGATACACCAGATCCCGGATGATTTCATCTTTGTCGAACATAACTAAATAAATATTCGAGAGATAGAGAGAGAGAGAGAGAGATGGTGAATGTGTTTACAGTAGCGAAGCCATTGTTGCAAGGGCTGATGAAGCTAGCTGGGATGACACCCAAATTAGTGGAGATCGAACCAGGGACATTAATGAATTTCTGGGTCCCAAATGAAACGATCCAAAGGAATCAAAATCAAAATCAAAACCATACCAATCACAAAACCAACAAGCCTGCGGTGGTACTCGTTCATGGCTTCTTCGGAGACGGTGTTATAACATGGCTATTCCAAGTATTGGCTTTAACCGGCAGGTACGCAGTCTACGTGCCGGACCTCCTCTTCTTCGGCGGCTCCACCACCGACAGCCACCACCGGTCAACGGTCTTCCAGGCAGAGTGTTTGGCCAAGGGTTTGAGGAAGTTAGGAGTGGAGAGTTGTACACTGGTCGGTTTTAGCTATGGAGGTATAATTGGGTTTAAGCTGGCCAAGTTGGACCCAGATTTGGTCGAGTCTTTGGTGGTTTCCGCCACGGTTGTGGAACTTACTGAGTCCATTAGTCGTGCTTCGCTGCAGAAGATTGGGTTCTCACAGTGGTCGGAACTTTTGTTGCCAGAGACCGTTGAGGGTGTGAAAGCTATGCTTACAGTGGGTACTCACAAGTTGCCATGGCTTCCTGATTTTCTTTACAGAAACTTTCTGGAGGTACTTACACACTTCCTTGCACCCTAGAGTAACAATATTAACAGTCAATGAACTGAAGTAATGAGTAATTTGTTATCGATTTGGATATAAACTACTCGGATGTTATTTTGAATAAGAATTTGAAGTCGAGTTTAAATTCGAATAAAAGTTTGTGTTCAATTTGTTAATTAGACGGACTGAATTAACTCAAGTCAAATCTAAGTTAAATAAATAAAAACATCATAGTGCTTATTTGTACAACAATCTCGCAAGGAATGAATGAAAAGAAACCAATTAGATTTGATTCGGAAATTAACATTACTTATGGAAATTCCTAATGTCAATGTCAATTATGAATCTTGCTTATTGATTGACCCATGACAGGTTATGTTCATCAACAGAAAGGAGAGAACTGAACTACTAGAGGCTTTCATCGACAGTGATAAAGATGCAACTGCGACTACGCACCCCCAGGTTTGCAGTGTTTTTTTTTTCTTTGTTCAGTGTTCTAGAGTGTCTAACTTAGTTTATGACCATTTTGATTAATTTTTCTTCAATTCGGCCAAAGATAATAATTCCCTCGTAACTTAACCTTAAAAAGATTTTCAAAATTTAAATTTAAAACGTTTGAATTTTGATCTCATCTCTCTTATCACTTCGGTTACCTTAAAATTAGTTTGCAGCATATTTGACTTTTCTACTCCTTAGTAAAGCAACAAAACCGATTGTTCCGCAACCAAAGACTTGGACCTGTGGGAGGAAGATAGAAGGTTCCCCTCGTCTCATTATGGTAGGGAGGAAGTGCATATCCCACTTTTTATTTAATAAAAACGTGTCACGTGTATTATTTTGATGATCAATAAATGTAAGGTCATTCAATTCAAAATGAATTATTGAAGTTGACGGAGGTTTTGCACCATAGCCTTACCCAGATTCGCTGCACCTAAAAAATTGTCACCTAAATTTGGTGTATATGTCAATATCTAGCTGAAATTTTGGACCACACTTCTAACCCTAGACATTTTGGTTGATTGAAATGATATACGCCATTGTCAAATTGTGTTGGTAAAGGTTTTTTTGAAGTGGGATTGAATCGAATTTAAATCCCTTCTAATATAGGTTCGATCATAACCTATTCCAAGTATAACACGTTCGTGTGAGAATCATTATAGATGTATATCCATCTCCCCTTTATAGATTCAATTGTCTACTTATATTCAAAGGTTATAATTTAGTGTCATCTCGTTGGTTACTTTCTTATTTGCATTTTGTTTTTGCAGAGGATTCATCTACTGTGGGGAGACAATGACAAGCTTTTCGACTTGGAAGTAGCCCATAACATAAAAGAGTAAGTCAATTTTCATATTAGATATATGATTACTTCAAATGTGTTTTATTTCATTATCGTTTGTTCAAGTTGCCTATCATTTTCAATATCTGAAAAATATGCATATAGTGTTTTCGTGGTTATGCACTGAAATTATACGCTTTGAAAATATACGGTTCAAGTATCAAAAGAAAAGATAATGGGAAAAAATTGGGATTGAACCGGATTTGAATCTCTTCTAATATAGGCCCCATCAACCATATGATTTTATATTTGTTTCATAAATTAACGTGGGTTATATTCTTATTTTCAAATAAAAAAGTGATAAGCAACTTGGTTAATTCACATTAAAATAAAATATAATTTATGCTATATAATATATTATCCTACCTCACCATTATTAGATCAATTTTTCACCCTCTTTAATCATTCAATACGATGACAGGCTGATCAAAAGCTAATTTATTTCTCATCAAAATCACATGGTAATAATTTGATTCCTAAAGTATGCTCGTTTTGTTAATTTAATCCTAATTTTTTTATTTTTTTTCAATTTAATTGTTATAATATTCAATTCGTGTTCAAATAGTTCATAAACAGACGAATTGTTAAATTTTTGACGAAAATAATCATGTAATATCATCTGAAAGAATGATATTTTATCATTTCTGTTAAAAAAATTAGCGATTCGCCTGTGTAGGGACAATTTAAACGTGAATTAAAAAATTTCGAGATTAAGTTGATAAAATTGACACGTTGAAATTGAACTGACAAAAGGAACTTACCTGAAGGACCAAATAGACTATCAGCACTAAAATATAACTTACGCTAATTAGACGTTTTCAAACATGATCACAGGCAATTGGGAGGCAAATCCACCTTGCACTATATTGAAAAGGCAGGGCATCTTGTTGGGCTGGAGCGGCCTTTCATGTACACTCGCCACCTCAAGAGAATTCTTGCATCCTTAGATGGAGAAAGGCTCCAGAAAATGAACTGACTTCTTGCATGTTCATTCTTTTGTAATGCAAAGTTCAACCAGTTCTTGGTCGGAACTCAAAATGTAAGACAGATTGACAAATTTATTGATCTAATGATCGTACTCAATGTATAAAGTTATCGTCTATAATGGGTCTCAAAGAAATAACTGACACGGAACCAGAATGTGAAAATGGGAGAGAAGATGAAAATATAAGGACGCAATGCCTACCAACTGTTTATTAAAATGTCGCAGTTGTTTGTAAGGTGGATAAAGTCAATGATAGCCAGCTCAGGACAATCAAAAACTTGATATATTCAGGTGGGGCATACACCAGATCCCAGATGATTTCATCTTTATCGAACAAAACTGAATAAATATGAGAGAGAGAGAGAGAGAGATGGTGAATGTGTTTAAGTTTGTAATAGCAAGAAATAATATCTGGGTCTCGCTTATTACCTTGCTTGGTTGACATTTTATTTGCAATACTATTTTTCGGATTGCAACACCGACGTCAGCAGCCTTTAACCCTTGTTTGGCTTTAATGAATATCGCCTACCAAGTGGTATTATTTGCTCGTATAAATCCACCGACGATACAAGCATAAAAAATGACACAAATACTCTCATGTGTAAAGCTTACATTCTTATATTAAGTTTAAGTGTGTGATCTCATAGTTTTTTTTTTTTTTAATTTAACAAAAAAATTATTTTGAATTTTTTCTTTGTATTATGTTTAAACGTACGGTGTCACCGATTTTTTTTTATAATTTTTTTAAATTTATTTTAAATTTTTTTTCTTATATTATGTTTAAGCATACGGTGTCACCAATTTTTTTTTTTTTAAATATTTTGAATTTTTTCCTTCTATTATGTTTAAACATACGGTATCATTGTTTTTTTTTAATTTTTTTTATAGTGTCACCAATTCACAACATTAGATTCTTTATGTAAATTTTTTACATTATTTGGAATTTTTAGGATATGGAATGCCATACCATGAATTATACCAATTATTGTGTAAAAGCATTATACAATACCAGGTTGTTTGATTGACTGTTTTGTTTCGTATTTTGTGTTTTTGTTTTCATTTTTTAAGAAAAACAAAAGCAAAAATATGTTTCAATTTGTGTTTCTATTTTACATAAAAAAAAAAGTTGTTTCTGAAACACAGCCCAAAAACAAGGGACAAAAAAAAAAGATGCACTAGGAAACATGGGGTCAGTTTGGTTTACATTTCTAAATAGTATTCGAAAATAATTTTAGAAAAGAGTTTTAAATATATTTTTTTGATATTTTTGTACTACAAAACTTGTTTGGTTACATGATTTTAAAAATAGTTTTAAAGTACAAAAAATAGTAAAATATGTTTGAACAATGATCCATAAAACTAATTTTTAACTTATTACTTCGTACCCCAAAAAAAAAAAAATTTCACCATAAAATCTTTTCCCTCTCCAACCAGGCAGTAAAGTCTTCTGGATTCACACGAGGCTACTTTGCGGTTAGGCTTCTAACAGCATTGTGTGCTGTTAATAAAAAAAGGGTACCGTTCCACAGCATGGACCCATAAAATTGGCTTGCCAGCATCCAAACGACAACGCTCCTTGCTAAACTCTTCCAACGACGTCGTTTGCAACCCTTCACAGCAATGAACTATTTGAAAACCACTTAGTCTATTAAATTATATGAAAAAATTTCAGTCACATCCATTCTAATTTATCATATATTTAAGGACACATTCTTTATTTTTAAAAATTTTACTGACACCTCTAATTGTATTAGAGGTGTTAACTATAATATGGTTTTACTAAATTGCCTATAATATATTTTAGCAAAAAATTCATCTACGTCCCTCTAGATAGGCATATTTCAATGAGACTCCTCTATTTTCTAAATTTTTATATATATTAAAATTTGGGTTAATTAAAATTTGATTTAAATTAATTAAAATTTAAGTCGACTAAAAATTATATTTTTTTATGTATTAAAATTTAAGTTGATTAAAATTCTATTTGAGCCGATTAAAAATGATTTTTAATTGATTTGAATCAAATTTTAATCAACTTGCACTTAATTTTAATTGGTCAAAATTTTGATACATAAAAAAATAAAAATTTTAATTGACTCAAATTTTAATACATAAAAAAATTTAATCAACTTGATTTGAATTTTAATTGACACGAATTTTAATAAGTAAAAAAATATAAATTTAATCAATTCAAAATAAATTTTAATTGAAGCTATCAGTTCTTTTAATATTATTTTTTTTTCAACTGGAGCTCAAATCGGTTCAAATTTTAATACGTTAAAAATATTTTTAATAGTATCAAATTTTAATATGTAAAAAAAATAATATTTAATCAGCTCGAATTAAATTTTAACCGACTTAAATTTTAATATGAAGAAAAATAAATTTTAATCTGGAAGAATTTTAATATGTAGAAAAATAAATTTTAATAGACTCGAATTTTATATAGAAATATTTTTGGATTTATGTAGGGGAAATTTTGATATTTTAGATGAATTTTTTTTTGTTAAAAATAGTGATTTAACAGCAGGGGGTGTTAATGATGTTTAAATATAAATTAGAATGGATGCCAGTGGCGTTTGAATAATATATGACATGTTCTTAAAAATATATGATAAACTAGAAGGGTTAAAAATATGATAAATTAGAAGGGATGAAGCTAAAATTTGCCTTTAATTAACAAATCGCTCCATATGCTATCTTCGTCTTCCCACAAAAATTCTGATCCAAAACTTCGCCTTCCACCCATGCTATTGAAACTTCGATAGCTCGCTGCTCACATTCCAATGCCGGCAGTGGTCAACTTCTGTTCATTTTTATTTTTTTTTAAATATGAATACCTAGGTTTGATTGTTCAATTTCAAACTCAAAACTCTAAAATTTTTAAAAGTTTAGGGCAATAATTTTTTATTACAGTAAGTCACATTCTCCATCCATTCCTTTTTGTCCCAGATTTGGATGATGGAAATAGATTTTGATTCCCGGTGTTTGAGTTTATGGATTATTGACTCCAAGTTGTACAGATTTGAGGGGCGAGAGAATACATTGGAGGGTTAGGTAAAACTAAAACATTTGTTTATGGTGGGAAACAGGCCGAGAGGCTTTCGAATAGTTTATTGCTGTGAAGGATTGCTAACGGCGTCGTTGGAAGAGTTTATCATGGAGCGGTGTTGTTTCGATGCTGGTACGCCAATTTTGTGGGTCCATGCAATGAAACGACACCGTTTTTAATTGAACAGAAGCCTAGCAGCAGAGGAGTCGTGCCCAGAACGCAATAACTCTTTTTCTCTCTTCTCTCCATTATCTTCACACAGCAGCTCTATCTCTCCATTATCTTCTCACACCATCTCTCTCCTCTCCGTTGTCTTCTCACACAGCACAAACATACACACACACCCACACGTACAACAATCACACACACACACACACATTTAACCATCGCAGATCTATACAGATCTGTTGCAAAGAGAGAGAGGAGATGGGTTGCGTGAGAAAGATAGAAGACACCTGTGGGTTGTGTGAGAGAGATAGAAGATGCCTGGGAATTTGCCAGAGCTACGCCGGTGATGTAGAAGACGCTTAGTCTTTTAGTCGTCGAAGCTCTCCGGTCGCTGGAGTGAAGTAGAAGACATTGATTTCGCCTAGTGGAGAGAGAGAGAGAGTCAAGGAGAGAGGAAGGCAACAAAACAAAATGGCCAATTTTACTGCTAAAGGGATTTGATGGAGAGATCTTAACAAAGAATAAGATTGGTTCCTTGTTTTTTATTTTTGGCTTAAAAACTCAAAAAATATCTAAATAATGTTTTCTATTTTTTGTTCTTAATTTTCACTTTTTTTAAAAAAATTATTGTCCAAATAGTATCTCAAAAAATTTTGTGTTTTGAGAACAAAAAACTATTTTCAAAATACAAACCTAACACACCCTTGTTTTCTAGAAACACGCAGGCTTCACAGCCTTATTTAATGAAATCCCCTACGCAAATCCCATTAGCAACAAAAAGAAGATTTTTTTGTGTTTACTATAAAAATCCTTTGAAGGGTTTCTTTTTTCTTTTTTCTTTTTTTTTCTTCACTCTCTGATCTCCTCTCTCTCTTAGACGACGAAGAACTTAGACGAAGATCGATCCCTCAGACAAACAAAAACAAGACGATGCTCTCTCTCTGTTTCGCTCTCGTTTTTGGTGCAACCTAGAAGATGTGTGCATATGTACACAGATCTGTGCGTGTGTGTGTGTGTGTTGTGTTGAGTCTATGTGTGTTTGTTGTGTTCATTCTGTGTATGTGTGTGTGTATTATGTTCTGTGTGTGTTGTATTTGAGATTAATTGAATTTGATATTAATTGAATTTTTATTTGGAATTATTGAATTGTCATTTATGATTGATTGAATTATCATTTGGGATTAAATTGTCATTTGAAATTGACTAAATTGTCATTTGGGATTATTGAATTGTCATTTGGGATTGAATTGCCAAACAGATACCAAACACAGTTAGGATAAAACCTGAAATAGTTACAAATATATATACCAAAATAGAGCGGAAGCAGAGAGCAGCAAGTAATGTGAATTGAAATGTAAAACTAGGATTAAAATATCAATATTCAAGATTACACACAAGTATACTAGCAATACTTACTGGACTAGCACTAAGTGGGCTAGCCAACTAAGATTGATACAGGTGTGGGGAATAGGAGCATCTTAAACTTGGAGCTTACAATCTGCAATGTGTTTGTAAACGGGAAAAATAAAATGAGTGAATTCTGGAGAGGAGAATTCTGTCCCTCTTCTTCTGTCTGAACTCCTTATATAGAGAGTTGGAGGAGTGTGGTCTCATTTGCAATGATCAAGGCTTTTGCAAAGTAAGCAGACAAAGGAAAGGGGCAAGGACAAAAGCCTCTGCTTTCGGTGATAAAGTAGGGTGAATTGCTTTTACTTAAGGGAAAAGCAATTCTGATGGTCAAAAGGCTATCACTAGGGGGGACAACCACAGGGTATAGCCATGTGATGGCCTTATCGTTACATGTGATGGGCAGCTTTTCTGTCTTATTGTGGAGACAGTAGTGATTGAAGCCATCACAGGTAAAGAGAAGAATCACGGACTGGATAGGTCTGCAGTATCTAAGTCATCATATCCTTCGTACGGATCTTGGGCAAATGGGCTCATAGGTGGAGCTACCGATCCGGATGATGATGCTGGAGATGATTCAGAGTTGCTTGCAGCTTGGGCTTGCTGGATTAGTTCTTGGGCCATTGCAAGCAATTGGGCTGCTGTTGGAGCTTGCTGTGCAGAGTCCTTAGATGAGGATTTCTTGGTCTTTGACTTGGTCGAGCTCTCAGCAAGAATCTTTGCTTCTTTATCAGAAGGTGATGCTGAGACCCTGAGTGTTGGCATAGGATTTTTTGAAGGAGTAACTGGAGGCAAGGGTTTTGGAGCCACTTGTGGGGCTGGAACCTTGACTGGGTAATCCTTCTGAATAGCTTCTAGAATATTCTGGTACTGGTACCTTGGCCACCATTTTACAGAATACTGTCTGCAAACATGGTGATCAATAATTCTCCATTGCCATCTGCAAATCCAAGATATTTTGTACCTGCAAAAAAATGTCAGTAAAATAGGAATGGGGAATGAGGACTGCTGTTTACTAGGAGTAAATGCAGAGGAGAAGATAAGAAATTGATCATGAAGATCCTTGGGAAGAATTTCAATGATGGGGCCGTGAGTCTGCCACCACCTTACAAACCAGGAGGGAATCTGGCTTTTGAAATTCTTATCAAATTGAAGGAACCAGGAGTGATCTTGAGAAGCACTCTGGTAGAGGATGAGTTTAGTCCATGACTCAATGTAGTCATAATAACTAAACTTGATATTATGACCAGGAAGTTCTCGGAGGGCAGAAGGGTGAGAACCCCAATCCTTAATAGACATGATATTCTTAATAAATAGAGAATGGTAGATATCCATATTAGGATCATTTTTATCAGGAATTCCTTTGATAAAAATAGACTGGGTAAAGAAGAGGATATCCTGGTAAAATACAAAAGTTTTTTCAGGATGGGAAGGGACAAAGGTCCATCCTTCTCCAAGATAGGCATTGACTAAATCCAAAGTTTTGGTTAAATGGGCATGGATTGGTTCAATAGCAAATATGTTCACAATTGGGTTTTTGTTGAAGTATTCAGTCGATGGGCCTTTGGGTCGTGGACCAGATCGATAGAATGGATCAACAAGAAGGCTAGTGGTTGGTGGCACTTGCTGGGCCATTTGGGAAAAGGTTTTTGGGTTTACAAAGGTAGGCTGAATAGGGCGACTTAATGGGCCGACTGGCCTACCAAGAGGTGTAAACCGGTTAGCAATGGTCAAGGCACTAGAGGGGCCCGGAGCACTGATAATAGGCTTAGGCAGCAATGCCAGAGAAGGTGGATCTTCTTCCTTCTTTATTGAGGCTATTGCTTGGGACAGAATTTGGTTAACTGTTGGTTTATTCCTACTTGTTCCCCCCTGCTTTTTGGAGGAAGACGAGGGTCGATTAGGTTTGTTGTCCGCCATTGGGTTCCTGCAAAAATTCACGAGTGAGGAAATCAGGGATGCAGTTATTACTGCCTTTAATATATTCTATGTCAAAATCAAAGATACTCAAAATAGATTGCCATCTGGCGAAAATTTGCTTACTAGCAATATTTTGAACATCTTTTTGTAAAACATCTTTTGCAGATTTACAATCTACACGGATGAGAAATTTCTGGTTTAGTATATCATCCTGGAATTTTGAGACACACAGGATAATAGATAAAATTTCTTTTTTAATGGTGGAGTAATTTATTTGAGTTGGGTTCCAAATACCAGAATGGAAACGAACAATTTGTTCAGAAGAATGAGGAGACTCCCTCTGAAGTAGAATACCACCATAACCAATGTTAGAGGCATCAGTTTGGATGATTTTGAATGAATTAATAGAGGGGATTCCAAGGCAAGGCAAGGTTTTGATATATTTTTTGACTTGCTGGACAATAGAAGTATGTTCAGGCGTCCAAGGAGTAGGATTGTCTTTGAGCCTGGAATAAAGAGGTTTGACAGTTTGCCTAAGATTCTGATAGAAGTCAGAGACATAATTAAGGGAACCTAAGAACCTCTGCAATTGAGTTTTGTCAAGGATCTCATCAGGGAATTTGTCAGCAAATAGGATAGCTCTACTAATGGGAACTATGGTAGACAGCTGAATATTATACCCTAAGAACCTAATACTTGTTTGGAACAGCTTAATCTTGCTGGCGGAGAGGACTAAACCATTATGTTTGGCAGTTTTTATGAAAGCATGAAGGTGTTTCCAATGTTCATCTATTGTTTTACTAAAGATGAGAATGTCATCAATGTAGACAATAGAACAATGAGACAAATTAGATAAAACATCATTCATAATATTTTGAAATTCACTTGGTGCATTTTTAAGACCAAAAGGGACAACATTCCATTCATAGTGTCCAAATGGTGTGGTAAATGCAGTTTTATATCTGTCTTTCTCAGCAATTTGTATTTGCCAGAAACCAGATTTCAAGTCGAATTTTGAAAATATCATGGCATTTTTTAATCTCTTGATTAGGTCTTGTTTGTTGGGGATGGGATATCTGATCCATTCCAAAACAGCATTCAAAGGTTTATAATTGATTACAAGCCTAGGAGTTCCTCTTTCTAATTCTGCATTTTTTACAACATAGAAAGCAGGGCAAGACCAAGGTGATTTAGACTTCCTAATGATACCATTTTTAAGTAGGTCAGAAATTTCTTTTTTACAAATTTCTAAAACTTCATGGTTCATTTGGATGGGCCTGGATTTAGTAGGGATTTGTTTTTCATTAAATGATTTTATATAAGGAAGTTCTACTGTATGTTTTTTCCTATGCCAGAAGGCCGTAGGAAGCATAGAGCAAACTTCAGTTTCAAGTTTTTCTTTAAATTGAATAATCCTCTCATTTAGGATTGGACATTTTAGTTGTTCTAAAATTCTTTTATGATCAACTTCCTGTTTAAGAAAGTTTATTTGGTTAATTTTTCTAAGGTACTTAGAAACAGATTCATCCCTGAGTTGCCGGAGTTCTTTTACTTCAGGTTTAAGTAGGAAATCGAATTTAACCTGTTGGTTAAAAGGTTGGGTAATTAATCCTTCATTTGTTATCTGAAATGGGGTCAGAAGATAAATGAAAGGTAATCCTAAAATTACTTCATCAGTCATATCTTGTACTAAGACAAAAGAGGTTTTAAAACAAACATTGTCATGACAGATATGAGCTTTAGGTAATTTATATTTGACATTCATGTTTGTACCATTAGCTGATTTTAATTTTTGAATGGTTTTTTCATAGTATTTGGTTGGGATAAGTCCTTCTTGCATGCAGTTTACATCTGCGCCTGTATCAATAAGGGCTACTGTATTAATAACAAAATCATTTGCTATAATGATTTTGATTTGGAAATACCATTTTTGTAATTTAATTTCTTTGATAGAGTTAATTTGATTTTCTGTTTGTAGACACCCATCGTAAGATGGCAGCTTCGTTAAACCAGAGTTTTCCACATTAGAGGTGGAGGTTACGGGTATCCGCTGGGAAAGTGTCTTAGTTGAATTATCAGTCTTATCACTGTCAGATTGGTAAGTATCTTGAGGTTCAAGAGTGTCGGATAAAAGACTTAATTTTTCTGCCAAGAATTTGTCTTGTGCTTTTAAATCTTTTATTTCAACTTTTAATTTATTAATTTCACTATAAAGATCTTGTAAGGTTAATTCTTTTTTCTTTTCCTTACTAAATCTTTCCATAGTTTTGTTAATACTAATTAAAGGTTTTTCTATTACAAGATGTTTGTTTTTGTCTGTTTTGACAAACAGATCCTTAAGATTTTTTATATATTTAGATTTTAATTGTGGTTCTTCAATTTTACTGATTAAGTCAATTAAAATTTGTTCTTCAGTTTGTTCTGTGATTACTCTTACCTTTTTACAACAATTGTCATTACATCCTAATTTAATATCAGGTTCACTTGTTGTAGAAGTTGTAGGAGAGTCAAAGGAAGTATCAGAAGTGTCTGAGGCATCAGATTTGTCTGAGTCTTCCGGATTATGAAGTCTAAAGATTTTTAGGATTTCTTCAGTTTCTTCATTGGTTAGATTAAGTTTTTTAACTTCTTTTTTAATTGGGCAATTGGGACTTTTGTGACCCTTTTTCCCACAGTTATAACATGTTATAGTGTTTTTATTAGTATTTAACCATTTAGACATCTCTCCTGTTTTCTTAGGTTTTGGTCTAATAGTCTTTTTGGATTTTTTATAAAATTGAGGTTTAGTGAGTAAATCTTTATTACTCTTATAATAAGATTTATGTTTTGAATATGACTTATGTTTTTTATGGGATTTGTGCTTAAGTTTTTTAGAGGTTGATGGTGCTACTGGAGGGAGACCATATTGTTCACAAAAATTTCCCATTTCATATTTGGCTTTCTTTTTATCATTTTGTAATTGTTTACTGATCTTAAGATCAATACACATCCTAAGTCCTTCCTTTTGGATAGTACTAACAAGTTGGCCATAAGTCAGTGAATCATATTCTATGATTCCAGTATCCTTGCTAAGGGCTTCTCTGATTTTATGGGCAAATAGATTAGGTAAACCATTAACAAATTTTTCTTTCCAGAAGAATTTATTACAGTCTGGGCGAAGCATAACTCTATTGATAAAAACATCTTTATACCATCTAAAGTCACTAAGTGTTGGGCACCGGAGGTTACTAAGCTGGTCATGAATCCTAGCTTCAATATTACTTGGTGTACCAACAAAATGTTTGACAATGGTGAATATTAAAGTGTTTAAACCATCTGGTTTTGATTTGCCAAGTCTCTCATCAAAAATTGGAATGCCATCATCGTCAAGAACAACAGCATTTCTAATATCATCCCTAGAATCTGGGGTAAGATAATTGTCCCACCAACTTCTTAAAACTCTAGTAACCCTACCAGAAGATAGGACTAAATTAGGAATATCAGATCAACTTAGGATTACAAAGATTGATCAGTTAATTAAAAAATTAGATGCCCAAGCCGAAACATCACAAACTTCCCAAGTAACTGTAATTAATAAAAATTCTGAAACTGAAACTTCCATATCTTCATCTGAGGAAGATATTAAAATTTTGGAAAAACAGTTCACTGACATAAGTATAAGTGAACCTATTTCTAAAATCAATAAGCTAGTTTTTCCTTCTAGTTCTACAAAAAATTGGTACTCCAAACCCACTCCCCAGATATTCAATTTGAAGAGAAAAATATTTCTAACCAATTTTCAGTTCAATCAAACAAACTCTATGAATGGAACATAGATGGATTAAGTGAGCACGAAATTCTCAACAAAATTCATCACATGTCTATGGTCATTAATAGTTATGTAAATAACCTTAATGATCCTGAACCCCAATTGTTGACTTGATTACCTCCGGTAGGGTTACTAGAGGTTTTTCTAATTTCTTTGGGGAAATAGGTATTTTTTCAATTTTGTTTTCAATCTTATCTAATTGTTGGCCTAAAACAATTAAGCTTTGATTAGTAAAATTGTTTTGTTCAATTACTCTCTTCTGAAATTTGTCTAAAGCCACTTGTTCTGTTGATGCCTTAGTATTTTCAGGAGGAGGGATCTTAAATGGTGAAGCCGTGATTTGCTTGTCAGCAGAATTAAATGTAAAAGTTTGGGTTGGAGGATGACTAGAAGAGACAGTTCCTGAATCTGTAGTTTTCCATTTATGTTTTGTTATTACTTTTACATCTTTGTGACAAGAGTCAAGGTAATCAAAAAATTCAATTTCAGATTCAATTTTGTGCATTGTTTTAATCCATTGAATTTGAATTTCTTTTCTTTGTTGTTCATTAAATTTTTTAAAATATTCTTTATTTCTAAGGTCATTCTTAACCATCTTTCTTTTTAATTTAACTATGTTTGGGAGAAATAAAGTACTAGATTTTGTATTTATGACATAGAGTTGATGACTTAAATCTGGATTAGGCTTAAGACTTTCTAGATCAGAAGCAGTGGGCGATGGAGTAAAATCATCTTCCCTATCCATTTCTTTTTCTTCCTTAAACCTAGAATATGTATTAACTAAAGGAGGCTTGTGAGTATAATGAGGTCTGCTAAGGTGTGGAGATGACTCATTATCTACTCCTTTCATTTTATATTGTTTTTCAAGTTGGTGAATCCTGAATTGTAGTTCTTTTGCAATTTCTTTATCTCTTTGGGATATGGTGGAATCAACATCTGATCTTCTTACTTCATTAATCCTAATAGGTTCATTAAATCTACTGGATCTACTGGATCTGGCTGAATCAAAGGAGATCCTAACCATTCCATCAGAAAGCTGCTGGACAGTTTCAAGATTGGTAGATGTTGTTTCTTTGTCTTTATCATGATTCTCATTAGTGACTAGCCAGGATTCTGGAAGTTCAATGTCTTTCCATTGGAGTCTTTTGGGGACTTGGACATTAGCTTCACTGGTACTAGGTTGGATTAGCAGAGTACTTTCTTTAGGGCTTTTCTTTAATGCATGTACATTCATGTTAGTGGTTATGCATTTGTAATAGACCCTATAGATTAAGGCTAAAGAAGCAGTTTCTTTTACTAAGTCTAAGATTTGTCCAGAAAGTTTGATTCCTAAGGTCAAGGCTTTAGGAGTATGCTGGCAATGTAGACTTAATGTAAAATCAGGAAAACAATTAAAATATACTGGTCCTTCATGAAGTCCAGCTTCCATTATTCCTAAAATGCCATTTTTATAAGTAATAAATCTTGCATCTCTTAGGGATAATAGAACTGCAGAATTCATGCCATCAGTAGTCAGGGGCTTTATAGCTACCTGGACTAATCCTAAATGAATAAAATTAAATCCTTCATTTCTGTGGATTTTTAATTCTTCTTTACTTAAGAGTTGAACTTGTTCTTCACTATTTTTTAATGCATGAACTTGTTCAATGGTTCGTACTTTTAATTTTTCATTGAAAGTTCTGGGGATCCAACTAGATTTGTAAATTTCTTTGTGTGGTACAGAAGGGATATTCCATCCTGTCCAATCAACATTTCTATTTTCACATTCATAATTTTCTTCATTCACTATATTAGGTATAGTACTAGATGAAGACCTAGATGAACTAGCTGTGGAATTAGATCTGAATAACCTATTCATTTTTAAATTACAGATTGTTTGAATTTTTCAAAATTATTTTTAAGTGAAAACTACAACTGTAGTAAAACCACTAAAATCATACCCCCTATTATTCATTCCTCACTTTTTCACCTAAATCTCACAACTGCCCTTAGGGACTTACAAAGAGATAACGAGAGGTTTACAGACTCTTGGATAAACAAAGGTTGGGTGCTTTAGTTAAGTACACACTTAAAAATGATTTCTAGAATTCAAAACAATAAGAATTTTCAAATGAATCAGATAATTCAAATATAATTCAGCAGATAGATATCAAGACCGTCAAATGGCTCTGATACCAAAATAGAGCGGAAGCAGAGAGCAGCAAGTAATGTGAATTGAAATGTAAAACTAGGATTAAATATCAAACTAGGATTAAAATATCAATATTCAAGATTACACACAAGTATACTAGCAATACTTACTGGACTAGCACTAAGTGGGCTAGCCAACTAAGATTGATACAGGTGTGGGGAATAGGAGCATCTTAAACTTGGAGCTTACAATCTGCAATGTGTTTGTAAACGGGAAAAATAAAATGAGTGAATTCTGGAGAGGAGAATTCTGTCCCTCTTCTTCTGTCTGAACTCCTTATATAGAGAGTTGGAGGAGTGTGGTCTCATTTGCAATGATCAAGGCTTTTGCAAAGTAAGCAGACAAAGGAAAGGGGCAAGGACAAAAGCCTCTGCTTTCGGTGATAAAGTAGGGTGAATTGCTTTTACTTAAGGGAAAAGCAATTCTGATGGTCAAAAGGCTATCACTAGGGGGGACAACCACAGGGTATAGCCATGTGATGGCCTTATCGTTACATGTGATGGGCAGCTTTTCTGTCTTATTGTGGAGACAGTAGTGATTGAAGCCATCACAGGTAAAGAGAAGAATCACGGACTGGATAGGTCTGCAGTATCTAAGTCATCATATCCTTCGTACGGATCTTGGGCAAATGGGCTCATAGGTGGAGCTACCGATCCGGATGATGATGCTGGAGATGATTCAGAGTTGCTTGCAGCTTGGGCTTGCTGGATTAGTTCTTGGGCCATTGCAAGCAATTGGGCTGCTGTTGGAGCTTGCTGTGCAGAGTCCTTAGATGAGGATTTCTTGGTCTTTGACTTGGTCGAGCTCTCAGCAAGAATCTTTGCTTCTTTATCAGAAGGTGATGCTGAGACCCTGAGTGTTGGCATAGGATTTTTTGAAGGAGTAACTGGAGGCAAGGGTTTTGGAGCCACTTGTGGGGCTGGAACCTTGACTGGGTAATCCTTCTGAATAGCTTCTAGAATATTCTGGTACTGGTACCTTGGCCACCATTTTACAGAATACTGTCTGCAAACATGGTGATCAATAATTCTCCATTGCCATCTGCAAATCCAAGATATTTTGTACCTGCAAAAAAATGTCAGTAAAATAGGAATGGGGAATGAGGACTGCTGTTTACTAGGAGTAAATGCAGAGGAGAAGATAAGAAATTGATCATGAAGATCCTTGGGAAGAATTTCAATGATGGGGCCGTGAGTCTGCCACCACCTTACAAACCAGGAGGGAATCTGGCTTTTGAAATTCTTATCAAATTGAAGGAACCAGGAGTGATCTTGAGAAGCACTCTGGTAGAGGATGAGTTTAGTCCATGACTCAATGTAGTCATAATAACTAAACTTGATATTATGACCAGGAAGTTCTCGGAGGGCAGAAGGGTGAGAACCCCAATCCTTAATAGACATGATATTCTTAATAAATAGAGAATGGTAGATATCCATATTAGGATCATTTTTATCAGGAATTCCTTTGATAAAAATAGACTGGGTAAAGAAGAGGATATCCTGGTAAAATACAAAAGTTTTTTCAGGATGGGAAGGGACAAAGGTCCATCCTTCTCCAAGATAGGCATTGACTAAATCCAAAGTTTTGGTTAAATGGGCATGGATTGGTTCAATAGCAAATATGTTCACAATTGGGTTTTTGTTGAAGTATTCAGTCGATGGGCCTTTGGGTCGTGGACCAGATCGATAGAATGGATCAACAAGAAGGCTAGTGGTTGGTGGCACTTGCTGGGCCATTTGGGAAAAGGTTTTTGGGTTTACAAAGGTAGGCTGAATAGGGCGACTTAATGGGCCGACTGGCCTACCAAGAGGTGTAAACCGGTTAGCAATGGTCAAGGCACTAGAGGGGCCCGGAGCACTGATAATAGGCTTAGGCAGCAATGCCAGAGAAGGTGGATCTTCTTCCTTCTTTATTGAGGCTATTGCTTGGGACAGAATTTGGTTAACTGTTGGTTTATTCCTACTTGTTCCCCCCTGCTTTTTGGAGGAAGACGAGGGTCGATTAGGTTTGTTGTCCGCCATTGGGTTCCTGCAAAAATTCACGAGTGAGGAAATCAGGGATGCAGTTATTACTGCCTTTAATATATTCTATGTCAAAATCAAAGATACTCAAAATAGATTGCCATCTGGCGAAAATTTGCTTACTAGCAATATTTTGAACATCTTTTTGTAAAACATCTTTTGCAGATTTACAATCTACACGGATGAGAAATTTCTGGTTTAGTATATCATCCTGGAATTTTGAGACACACAGGATAATAGATAAAATTTCTTTTTTAATGGTGGAGTAATTTATTTGAGTTGGGTTCCAAATACCAGAATGGAAACGAACAATTTGTTCAGAAGAATGAGGAGACTCCCTCTGAAGTAGAATACCACCATAACCAATGTTAGAGGCATCAGTTTGGATGATTTTGAATGAATTAATAGAGGGGATTCCAAGGCAAGGCAAGGTTTTGATATATTTTTTGACTTGCTGGACAATAGAAGTATGTTCAGGCGTCCAAGGAGTAGGATTGTCTTTGAGCCTGGAATAAAGAGGTTTGACAGTTTGCCTAAGATTCTGATAGAAGTCAGAGACATAATTAAGGGAACCTAAGAACCTCTGCAATTGAGTTTTGTCAAGGATCTCATCAGGGAATTTGTCAGCAAATAGGATAGCTCTACTAATGGGAACTATGGTAGACAGCTGAATATTATACCCTAAGAACCTAATACTTGTTTGGAACAGCTTAATCTTGCTGGCGGAGAGGACTAAACCATTATGTTTGGCAGTTTTTATGAAAGCATGAAGGTGTTTCCAATGTTCATCTATTGTTTTACTAAAGATGAGAATGTCATCAATGTAGACAATAGAACAATGAGACAAATTAGATAAAACATCATTCATAATATTTTGAAATTCACTTGGTGCATTTTTAAGACCAAAAGGGACAACATTCCATTCATAGTGTCCAAATGGTGTGGTAAATGCAGTTTTATATCTGTCTTTCTCAGCAATTTGTATTTGCCAGAAACCAGATTTCAAGTCGAATTTTGAAAATATCATGGCATTTTTTAATCTCTTGATTAGGTCTTGTTTGTTGGGGATGGGATATCTGATCCATTCCAAAACAGCATTCAAAGGTTTATAATTGATTACAAGCCTAGGAGTTCCTCTTTCTAATTCTGCATTTTTTACAACATAGAAAGCAGGGCAAGACCAAGGTGATTTAGACTTCCTAATGATACCATTTTTAAGTAGGTCAGAAATTTCTTTTTTACAAATTTCTAAAACTTCATGGTTCATTTGGATGGGCCTGGATTTAGTAGGGATTTGTTTTTCATTAAATGATTTTATATAAGGAAGTTCTACTGTATGTTTTTTCCTATGCCAGAAGGCCGTAGGAAGCATAGAGCAAACTTCAGTTTCAAGTTTTTCTTTAAATTGAATAATCCTCTCATTTAGGATTGGACATTTTAGTTGTTCTAAAATTCTTTTATGATCAACTTCCTGTTTAAGAAAGTTTATTTGGTTAATTTTTCTAAGGTACTTAGAAACAGATTCATCCCTGAGTTGCCGGAGTTCTTTTACTTCAGGTTTAAGTAGGAAATCGAATTTAACCTGTTGGTTAAAAGGTTGGGTAATTAATCCTTCATTTGTTATCTGAAATGGGGTCAGAAGATAAATGAAAGGTAATCCTAAAATTACTTCATCAGTCATATCTTGTACTAAGACAAAAGAGGTTTTAAAACAAACATTGTCATGACAGATATGAGCTTTAGGTAATTTATATTTGACATTCATGTTTGTACCATTAGCTGATTTTAATTTTTGAATGGTTTTTTCATAGTATTTGGTTGGGATAAGTCCTTCTTGCATGCAGTTTACATCTGCGCCTGTATCAATAAGGGCTACTGTATTAATAACAAAATCATTTGCTATAATGATTTTGATTTGGAAATACCATTTTTGTAATTTAATTTCTTTGATAGAGTTAATTTGATTTTCTGTTTGTAGACACCCATCGTAAGATGGCAGCTTCGTTAAACCAGAGTTTCCACATTAGAGGTGGAGGTTACGGGTATCCGCTGGGAAAGTGTCTTAGTTGAATTATCAGTTTTATCACTGTCAGATTGGTAATTATCTTGAGGTTCAAGAGTGTCGGATAAAAGACTTAATTTTTCTGCCAAGAGTTTGTCTTGTGCTTTTAAATCTTTTATTTCAACTTTTAATTTATTAATTTCACTATAAAGATCTTGTAAGGTTAATTCTTTTTTCTTTTCCTTACTAAATCTTTCCATAGTTTTGTTAATACTAATTAAAGGTTTTTCTATTACAAGATGTTTGTTTTTGTCTGTTTTGACAAACAGATCCTTAAGATTTTTTATATATTTAGATTTTAATTGTGTTCTTCAATTTTACTGATTAAGTCAATTAAAATTTGTTCTTCAGTTTGTTCTGTGATTACTCTCACCTTTTTACAACAATTGTCATTACATCCTAATTTAATATCAGGTTCGCTTGTCGTAGAAGGTGTAGAAGAGTCAAAGGAATTATCAGAATTGTCTGAGGTTATCAGATTTGTCTGAGTCTTCCGGATTATGAAGTCTGAAGATTTTTAGGATTTCTTCAGTCTCTTCATTGGTTAGATTAAGTTTTTTAACTTCTTTTTTATTGGGCAATCGGGACTTTTGTGACCCTTTTTCCCACAGTTATAAACATGTTATAGTGTTTTTATTGTATTTAACCATTTAGACATTTTTCCTGTTTTCTTAGGTTTTGGTCTAATAGTCTTTTTGGATTTTTTATAAAATTTAGGTTTAGTGAGTAAATCTTTATTATTCTTATAATAAGATTTATGTTTTGAATATGACTTATGTTTTTTATGGGATTTGTGCTTAAGTTTTTTAGAGGTTGATGGTGCTACTGGAGGGAGACCATATTGTTCACAAAAATTTCCCATTTCATATTTGGCTTTCTTTTTATCATTTTGTAATTGTTTACTGATCTTAAGATCAATACACATCCTAAGTCCTTCCTTTTGGATAGTACTAACAAGTTGGCCATAAGTCAGTGAATCATATTCTATGATCCAGTGTCTTTGCTAAGGGCTTCTCTGATTTTATGGGCAAATAGATTAGGTAAACCATTAACAAATTTTTCTTTCCAGAAGGATTTATTACAGTCTGGGCGAAGCATAACTCTATTGATAAAAAACATCTTTATACCACCTAAAGTCACTAAGTGTTGGGCACCTGAGGTTACTAAGCTGGTCATGAATCCTAGCTTCAATATTACTTGGTGTGCCAACAAAATGTTTGACAATGGTGAATATTAAAGTGTTTAAACCATCTGGTTTTGATTTCCAAGTCTATCATCAAAAATTGGAATGCCATCATCATCAAGAACAACAGCATTTCTAATATCATCCCTAGAATCTGGGGTAAGGTAATTGTCCCACCAACTTCTCAGGACTCCAGTAAATCCTGAGGTAACTAGATCTACAATTTGGGGTTCAGGATCATTAAGGTTATTTACATAACTATTAATGACCATAGACATGTGATGAATTTTGTTGAGAATTTCTTGCTCACTTAATCCATCTATGTTCCATTCATAGAGTTTGTTTGATTGAACTGAAAACTGGTTAGAATATATTTTTCTCTTCAAATTGAATATCTGGGGGAGTGGGTTTGGAGTACCAATTTTTTGTAGAACTAGAAGGGAAAACTAGCTTATTGATTTTAGAAATAGGTTCACTTATACTTATGTCAGTGAACTGTTTTTCAAGATTTTAATATCTTCCTCAGATGAAGATTATGGAAGTTTCAGTTTCAGAATTTTTATTAATTACAGTTACTTGGGAAGTTTGTGATGTTTCGGCTTGTGCATCTAATTTTTAATTAACTGATCAATCTTTGCAATCCTAAGTTGATCTGATATTCCTAATTTAGTCCTATCTTCTGGTAGGGTTACTAGAGGTTTTTCTAATTTCTTTGGGGAAATAGGTATTTTTTCAATTTTGTTTTCAATCTATCTAATTGTTGGCCTAAAACAATTAAGCTTTGATTAGTAAAATTGTTTTGTTCAATTACTCTCTTCTGAAATTTGTCTAAAGCCACTTGTTCTGTTGATGCCTTAGTATTTTCAGGAGGAGGGATCTTAAATGGTGAAGCCGTGATTTGCTTGTCAGCAGAATTAAATGTAAAAGTTTGGGTTGGAGGATGACTAGAAGAGACAGTTCCTGAATCCTTTAGTTTTCCAATTATGTTTTGTTATTACTTTTACATCTTGTGACAAGAGTCAAGGTAATCAAAAATTCAATTTCAGATTCAATTTGTGCATTGTTTTAATCCATTGAATTTGAATTCTTTTCTTTGTTGTTCATTAAATTTTTTAAATAGACATTCTTTATTCTAAGGTCATTCTTAACCATCCTTCTTTTAATTTAACTATGTTGGGAGAAATAAAGTACTAGATTTGTATATTATGACATAGAGTTGATGACTTAAATCTGGATTAGGCTAAGACTTTCTAAGATCAGAAGCAGTGGGCGATGGAGTAAAATCATCTTCCCTATCCATTTCTTTTTCTTCCTTAAACCTAGAATATGTATTAACTAAGGAGGCTGTGAGTATAATGAGGTCTGCTAAGGTGTGGAGATGACTCATTATCTACCTTCATTTTATATGTTTTTCAAGTTGGTGAATCCTGAATTGTAGTTCTTTTGCAATTTCTTTATCTCTT